>LPNM01000008.1:1327065-1353070 GCA_001747045.1 Hanseniaspora osmophila | reverse complement strand
AAAAAATACTTTTGCTCTAATTAGTTCAAACTTTTTGCAAAAAAAAAAAAGCAAAAAGGATGTATGGATGTAAAAAAAAATGTCGGCGTGTGTCTTTTGCAAAATAAATGTCACATATGTTTTTATTTGGTGATTAGATTTTTTTTGCAGAATGACTTTTATGCCGCCCCACTTAAAGTCATCTTTGTGCGAGTAATGACTCAACTTGAAGCCGTTGATGACATTTATAAGAAAACGGTCGCAAAAATTGGCAAAGTGTGCAGAAGAGTAAAACAAAAGTGTGCTCTATTGGAAACTGATGCCACATAAACAAAACCCCGCTAATAACAGTATTGTTACATATTATAGTAGTAACTGGGGCAAGATTCATCTTTTGTTCATTACAATGTGTATTAGATATTATATAGTTTTTTTTTTTGCCAAGCGAATGATGCAAATAAAGTATTAAAACTGAAAAAAAAAAAAAAGAAAAAAACAATTGTCCAAAAGAGGGTCTTAAAAATATTTTGATAACATCCAATAGTCAAAGAAAAGGTTGTAAAAAACATTCTTTTATTATCAAAGAAACTCAACTTACCAGCATCATTCCAACCTTCTTCTTTTAGCGTCTAGTGGCGTATTCATACCACTGCTGCTTGCACTTGTTGCAACACCCTGTTGTTGCACGCCTTGCTGCTGCTGCTGCTGCTGCTGCTCTTGTTGTTGTTGTTGTTGTTGTTGCTGCAAGTTGGCAAATTTTCTCTTTCTTTTGCCTCCAGTGGACSCTGTTCCGTCTAGATCAAACGCCAAGTCTTCCACAGAAAAGTGTTGCTGTTGCTGTTGCTGCTGCTGTTGCAAAGGTGCACCATTGCTACCATTGTTCATTGCGCCGTTCCCCGGAGAAGAAGATATGTAGTTCATGATATTGGCATTATCAAAACTCTGAATAACGTGTGCATAACTATCCCAGTCCATCGAGTCGTACATCTGTGTGTCTGCATCCATGTTGGATCTGCTCTCTCTTTCAGAATTGCTTCCGTGGTTCATGTGAAATATCTTGGAAGCCAAATCACCGTACTTGGCTTTTGTTGGAATGTTCTCTGTTGTCCAGTGGCCCGCAATGTCCGAGACCTGGTTTTTGTATGATTTCCTTAGTTTCACACCTCTGCTCCCATCGGCATTGTACCTGGCCACCTGCTGCGATATGTCGTTCAGCCCGTACATGTCTATCAAGTTTTCCATCGGATTGGGTTGTGGCTCAGGGTACGGCGTGGCCAGCGGATCTATGTAGTAGTAGTAGGCAGGAATAGTTTCTTCTGTGGACATTTGTGTAGTRATATCTGTGTTTTATGCTTTGGTTCYGCTTCTTCTGATCTACTTTTTTCGATTTACTTCCTCTGGATTCCAAAAAAAAAATAGTATATGTCAGTTCTGATATAGTCAAAATAAAACTTTGTAATCAGACAGTTGTCGTGTTGTTATACGTTTTATTTTCTCACACTAACCAAAGTTTGTTAATCTTTTTGGGTAGCCTTTTTTTTTTTTTGAGTGTCAATAAAAGCTAGACAAGTATTTCCTGAGAATGTATTCTTTGAAGAAGTACATACAAACATACACAAAGCCTTGACAAGGATTACTAATATCAGTTCAATATTTCCCATCAGATCAATATCATCATTATCAGCCACCGTTATGTCAAAAGTTCGAACAGGGGTAATAAATTTGAGTTTGATATGGTACAGTGTGACATGTCGTGTTATTTTTTTTTTTTTCTTTTCTTGATGCTTCTCTATTTTGTTCCGTTACTACTTGTTCTCTGTGTTTGTTGTTCTTTGTTCGCTCGACTGTTACCCTTCGCTAATATTTAGTGCGTGATGTTCTGTTTTATTTTTTCACCTGGTTGTCGTTTAATTTACTGTTACTATTATTATTCATACAACGTCGGTAATTGGGTATAACCAACAAATGTCGATTCAACAATTGGGTTCGATAAACGAACAGTAATGTCTTTCTCACTTGGAACCTTCGGGTAAAATGAATAACTTTTGCATGATGCATCTTTCACTGTTTCTACTGTGTGTTTGAGTTGAATTAGCTAAATAATAATGTTGAGATTAATTAAACGAGTTTCATGTCACCAAGACAAGATTCTTACAAAGTAGGTGTAATCTCTTATTGGACACCATTTGTCACCCATTTTGATTGCACATTTGCTGTTTTTTTTTTTTTGATTCACCTTTTACTACATAAAACCGGAAGAAATTCCAAGACATACACTCGTACAGTCATCTTTATACAGGAAAAGACCATTCGCAGTTCTGCATCTCTGCATCTATTCTAAAGTATATATAAAGATTGAAAAAAACTCGAGAACAACAACCCGTGCTCACTAAGTTTGCTCAAATTTTGTCCATTAACCTCTCATGTAGTCTCTCAAGTAGTTGCCCAACTTGGTGGCACCCTGTTCCACGGCTTCTCTCAACACCTGAAACTCGTCATCTTGGTCTTCCATAAATCTATTAGCAAAACTATTGTTTCTGTTATTTCTGTTGTTGTTGTTGTTTGTGTTTGCGCGCAAACCAGTAAATTCGCCATCTTCATCTTCTTCATCGGCCCCTTGATCTCTGCCGAAATATGCGTCAGAAGAGATTGAGGTTGCGTTGCTGAAATCAGTTTGCAGCTTCTGTTTGGCTTCTTTATTTGTGTCTTCGTCATAGTTTCCTCTTGCAAAAAACTCATCAGAGGAAATCCCCTTTTGACCACCAAATTTGTTGGCAACTTTCCCCGTGTATTTAAAACCTTTGTTTTGAGTGGCTARTTTTTGTTCTTCAGCAAGCTCATTGGCATTGTTTGTAACCATCCCAAAACCCARTCTGGCAAATTTAGGTTTCAATTCTTTTTCAACCACATCTRATTTTTGTACATTTTTGTTGTTGTCTTCGTCATCTTCATCAAAAAAAGATGTTTGTTTTGAAAATTTCTTGTGTTCACGATTTGGAGAGTTGGATGCAGAGTAGTTTGGCGACTCAATGTGGCTTTCCACAACTTTGACCCCGCTTCTTCTTGACCCGTCCCTTGCTTGCTCTCTTTCAAAAGAATCAATAAAACTTTCACGCTCTTCAGAAACAGGTTTGTTCATTTGAGCCAATTGAGAAGATTTCGTCACTGTGGCTGGTCTTCTAGAAGAAGATAAAATAGAGTGTTTCTTGTTGGCACCTGTTGCAGAATCTTTCCCCAATACAGTTCTTCTGGAAGTTTTCTTGTTCAAAATAGAAGAAGCTTTGTCACCTGCTGAAGAGGAAGAAACTTTGTCATTTGCTGAAGAGGAAGAAGAAGTCAGTGGAGACGAAGAAGAAAAAGATTGAGTGGTTTGTTGAGAAATTCTTGTTGGAGCAGTWGGCGATCTGGCTTTAGYAGCTGTACCGGTCAATGGTGAAGACGCTTTAGAGCTCAAATTCTTTAGCGACGTTTTTGATCCAGATTTGTTGTTGTTGTTGCCCCAATTATCAAAGAAATCGTCTGCGGAATTGTTGTTGCTTGATGAACTCGAATCGGCCAAACCCTCTTCTATATCTTCCAGATTGACCTCGTTTGGATATTTCAATTTGTCCTGATCAACACAGTGATCCAAATGCTGTTTCCATTTCTTAGCCACAGGGGACGTGTATTTTGCTCTGGAGTCGTTGCTGTGCAAAATCTGAGCCCCACCATGCTTGTTAAAATATTCAATAGCCTTGTGGTTCCCGGCAAACTTGAATCTTCTCAGATTGTCCGTGCTCCAGGTGTCCAAAGTAGCAGACTGTACAAAAGTGATGTGGGTCCCCAGGTTTCTGTGCACAGCACTGCAGTTGATACACAAGAAAACCCCATACGGAACCGAAGTCCATGTTGGGTTTTTCGCTCCGCAATCGAAGCACACTCTGTTTTCGGAATGGTTCGATTGTAAACTGTCAAACAACTGCTCGGTGACTGCTTTTGGTGCGTTGGATGTCATTAGTACGCTTGATAAACTGTGTGAGTGTGTTGTATTGYTTTTCTGTGGTTGAATAATTTGTTAAGGCTTACATAAATGGCTCATATCAAAACACTTCCTCCAACAAATATTGGCAAGATGAAACCAACTGAGCAAAGCAAAGGCTTGAGTTTTTTTGTTTTTTTTTCGATTGTTATTGATTTTCCATTCAAGAGATTTATCAGTGCTTGAGGAGTTTGTCAGAAAAAGCGCTACAAAAAAAAAAAAAATACACAAATCATATACGCGTTTTTGTGCGGGTATCGCGCGCTGAAGTATAAAACTTCAAGGGTTACATAAAGTGCGTTGCAATTGAAATTGTAATTGAAATTGATATTGTATTATTACACACAATCGACAGTTTGAAGCGTTTGAGGGTTAATCAAATATGTTAATCCATGTCAAGTACTTGAACCATTTCGGCTCTACCAATAGACAGGTGCCCCTGGCGTAAACCGTGGGTGATGGAGTGAAGAAAGACGACACGTAGGGAATATGGCTTGCAATTTTGCCGATGCCAAACCAGTTTCTCCGTGCCGCTGGGTCCTCCACTTTGCTCAAGGTTCCCTCTATTTCACACCGACGACCCTTGCACTCTTTGATTTTGCAGTTGAGGACCAGCGTCGTGTCCTTTGGAATGTCCCCCACATGCTCGATATCTAATCTTGCAGTGACACCCCTTTGGTGTGGAAGTTTCGGGAACCCTGCCACACAAAGCAACTCATCCATCAACAAAGCCACAATGCCCTTGTAAATGTTCCCTGTTTTGGGGTCGCTTAACTCTTTACCCAAATGGAAGTATGCAGTCAATTCCACGTCATTGGCAAACACGTTGGCATCATTAATGTTTGATTTTCCTGGATTTTGTAACTCTTTGCTGTTCAAAATGGATTTGTTTCTTATCACTAGCGGATCAATTTCAATGTGGTCCTCCTTGTTCAGCAAGCTCGTTCCTATATGGTGGTGCTGGTGAGGAAGAGGAATGTATTTTCTTTGTGAACTGATTTCGTAGAGGTCTGGGTTGTCGTGGTATGTTTGCAAGTGTGGTTTCAATCTTTGCAAAACGTCTTGTCTCTCAAACGCTTCTGTTTCTGTTTCGCCAGGTTTTTTTGGTCCAACTTGGGGCCATGGCTTGATGAATGTGAAAATTCCGGTGGTGATCCCCAAAGTAGGTATCAAAACGTATGCACTAAGTTTATTAAATACACCCATTTTTGCTCATATACACATGTTTTTGTTTTGTCAATAGAGGTCTTTTTGCTGTGGTTTTGACCTTTTTTTTTTTTTTTTCACAAGAAGGTACCCAAATGCAAAATCATAGATCAAATGGTGTGAGACAGTTTTCAAAAATGATATCCCTAAAGGTTTTTTAGTTGCTTCTTTGTAAAGCGTGGGTTCCCCAGTAGATCATATAGATATCACGTGGCAGATTATTGTTTTATTTTTTTCTCAACTTTCACGAAAACGAAAACGAAAACGAAAACGAAAACAATAAAGAAAACATAAACACGATGTGAGATCTCACAGAACACAAGAATTTGATTAAAGATTGAGCGAATAGCTAGAGACCAGATTTTGCAATCAGGTTCAAGCAAACCATTTTTAAGAGAGAATAATGGCACGCAATAACGTAGGCGGTGGAAAACGYTCGTCAAAATCCTCGTCCTCTGGGTCCACCCGCAAACACTATGGCCCATTAGTCACCTCATTGGGATCTGCCCRTTCTGGTCCTCAATCACCATCCATGGTAAATCARCARCAGCAGCATCAGCAGCAGCAGCAGCAAAGGAACAGAGTTGTGTCGTCTAGTCTGCACCGACACGAGGCGATCCGGARATTGCCCGGGGACGACGGGTCGGACTCTGACTCTGACTCGGATGACATGACATCGAATGCAAACCTGTTCACAAACAAGGCYACGGTGATGGCGAATTTTGAGGAGTGGATCAAGATGGCCACAGACAACAAGATCAATACGAAGAACAGTTGGAATTTTGCCCTTATTGACTACTTTCACGACTTGAATGTTTTGAAAAACCAAGAAGACGGTGGGATCAATTTCCAAAAAGCCAGTGCCACTTTGGATGGATGCATGAAGATCTACTCTTCCAGAGTGGACTCTGTTGCGAGCGAAACAGGGAAACTATTGAGTGGACTAGCGACGGAACGGTCCAAAAGAACAGGGGATTCTGCAGCGGGTGGGGACCCCAATGGAGAAGGTTCTGGCAACAAAGATGGTGCGGATAATGCGGGATCAGGGACAATTAACAATGGAGAGGTTGTTATTGATGAGGCTACTGGTTTGCCCATGAACAATGGTGAATTTTTAAACGGAGACGATCAGAGAAGAAGAAGAAATGTGAACCGGGTGTTGGAAACGACGTTGACAGATTTTGACCATTTGAAATTGAAACAATTGGACGAGGAGTTGGCTATTGATCCTTTGTTYAAAAAAGCATTGTCTGAATTTGATGAAGCAGGTGCRAARAGTTTGTTGTTGAACACATTGAAAGTGGAAGAAGACGGAAGAGTTATTTTTGATGCCATGGGAGGCGACATAGATGCYGATGGACATTTGCAGARAATTGAAGAAGAGAACGAGGAAGACAAGCTGGACGAAGGAAAAGATATGCAAGACAGGAAAGACGATGATCACGAGATGTCTGAAGCGGAAGATCACCACCATCACTCAATGATCACTTCAAACACTTCTCTTTCCCTTGATCCTGATGTTCTTGTTCAAATGGACAAAGACATCATGACTCTGGGAAACCGCATAATGGCCAACATTGCATCCAAAATGGTTTGTCCATCAATGTCGTTTCTCAAAGACTCTTTACAAAACACTGCGCAATCAAAGACATTACTGGAAAACTTGAACCACCTTCATGCCGATGGTGATGACATCATAAATAATGAAGGTGATGTTGTTAATCCTGAAGGTAAGGCTGTTGGAGATGATGGATTTCTAACTGAAAACGAGTTGAAAAATCTTGAAGATAACGAACCTTTGGAAAATCTTTCATTTGCCAACATGGACGACAACAATGGTGAATTGAATGGAGCAGATGTCGATGGTGAAATTAATGACTATGATAATGGTAGTTTTCATCAAAATGAGGAATTTAATGCAAATGAAGAAATCAATGGTGTGGATGATCTAACAGAGAAGAGTGACGATAAAAATGAAAACAGTTTACTAGTCGATATGGATATTTTGGCGCAACTTGATCATAATATGACTAAATCATGGAGAGGGCGTGAACATTGGAAAGTTTTGARTTTGAAGAAGAATTTGAACCAAAAGACATCCATTGATTTGACCAAGGACACGGACGATGATGACAAGCTTGACAAAAATGACATTAGCTCTACTCTTAATAATTCCAAATCAACTATTTTAACCAACCCATCTAAGTTGAATGAGATTGATTTTTTCCAATTTGAAGATAATTTTGAAGAAATTGTATTTGGCCCTATAAATGGGAAAAATTCAAAACAAAAGAAAAATTATAGAATCGATCTACCATTATCCACTAGACAAGAAAAAACTCTTCATCTTTTACCAAACGATTTCCATTTCACAACAGACAAAATCACCAGACTGTTTATCAAACCTGATGCACGTATGAGTTTTTTTTCCAAAAGAAAAAGACACAATYCTGAGGTAACGTCTCGTCAAAAACAACTAGATGATAAACCCGTTGATATAAAAGATGAATTGCAACAGCATCAATTAGCTGATGAGCAATTTTGGGCTGAAAATTATGCACAAATGGAAAAGGAAGAACAAGAAAAAGTAGCCCTAAGTGCTGGGACTAATATTGATAAAGATGGTGGAAATGATCATAACCTTGATATCAATGATCTTGACGGAAACGGTTTGGATAACGAAGAAATGGGATTTGATTTCAATTATGCTTTTGAAGATGTCATACCTGGASGTGCAGTTAATGCGGACGGGATATCCTCTTCCAATGCAAACAACAATTTGTTACTACCATTGTCATTACTGCCCAACAACGATTTACAAATCACAGCCACAACAACTCCACTTTCTAACAATCTTTTGAATAATGGTGGTGGGAACAACACAACCACTAATTTAAATACCAACACAAAAGTGAAATATAGCCGTGTTTCCAAAAGAGTTGATATCAAGAAATTGAAAGACAATATATGGAGATGTATTCAAAGTTTACTGATGGTTGCTGAACGTGGTATTATGTATTTTTCCAAAATACTGAAATCATTAAAACCATTATATTCCAAAGAATCCTTTGATGATATATCCACAAGTTTCTGTTTTATATGTCTTTTACATTTAGCCAATGAACATGGATTTATCATCAACAAATCACCAGATACGGAATACGATGATTTGATATTGGAGTTTCCATCTCAAAGAAAACCTGTTCAAAAGGAGCTTGAGACTCGTTCAAACATAAACGAACAGCCTCATCTTGTGTAATTACCTCTGATGTCTATAATCTCACATCCCATCAAGGAACTTAATAAGCGCTTTATTTACAGTTATCAAATAGTATAAACAGTTGTAAAGATACAAAAAACAACATTGATCTRCATGGCGTTTTARCTCATTTAACTCAWAATTATTATCTATACACCGTATCGTTTATATTGTGTTATAGTTGATGCATTTGGAAAGTCATTGTACGATGACTTTYTTTCAATRGTTGGTGATACTTGATATAGTGGGTGTGGGTGTAGCACTAACTAAGATCAGAGGAGAGTAATAACAATARTAATACTATATGGTGTGTATGGGTGGATATCCTTTTTTTTTTTTTCTCTTACTAGCCACATTCACACCCAAACTGTCGGAAGTTAAAGTGAGGTCTTTTCATATTATGTGATCACGAGACTATTTCAATTACTACTATATATTTCTAGAACACTATTGGAATATAATTTTACTCGAATAGTTAGTATCTTGAATTTCTTTTTTTTTTTCTCTTTTCTGAGTATCCTGATATGGTAAAAATAGTTGTACTCTTATTTCTATTCCTACATTTACTACTACTACTACTACTACTACYACTACTACTACCATTACTACCGCCATTACTTCCAGCARCTTCCAGTCGCTTCACAAATAAGCGCATTTYWAAAAYAATTTAGTCATATTTACCTATGATTATTATTATTAKTATGTGTAYGTGTATGTGTATGTGTATATATATATATTCTTCATACTAACACAGTTTTAGTATACCGTTGAATAGTGATTTTATAGTGATGAGAATTGTTCCAACTTGATTCATTAYATTATATTTGGTGTCGTTGATTTTACGTTGAGGAAATATCGTTAATTAATCGCCACTACTTTGACTACTAGTGAAGAAATTTACCATATGAATATGAATAGTCTTGAACAAGGTGTCTTGGATTGGAATATATGTATTTTTATATATATATATATATATATATATATATATGTGTGTGTGTGTGTGTGTCATCTGTAGGTGCAGATGTATTGCGCATGTTAGGTACACACTTTAAATGCTTCACAGAATCAAAAATAAATAAAAAAAAAAGAACAAAAATTCTCTAAAAGACAAAAAAAGACTATTACCACGAGTGAAGCAAGTGGAGATACTACTTACCACTTCTACTACTACTTCTACTACTACTACTACTACTACTATTATTATTATTACTATCGTTATTAMTATCGTTATTACCACTATCATAAACACATGTCTGTAAGTGTGTTGGTTCCCATTCCAGCGGTTTCATTAAAATGTGTTAATACTTCTTTAATACTAGGTTTACAAAGAAGTTTAGGAAGTATAGCGTTCAAAGGRAGAGTAGCGAGTATTTCTAATTACAATACCACAARTGCYTACAAAACAAAAAATCATAATCACAATATCAAAAGACTTTTGCCAGTGGTGGCAAATRRTTTAGAAAATACGATATTGAACAAGAACAATAGTTTCTTGASATGCAAAAGATCTTTTCATTCATTCAACAATAGATCTTTTTATTCTTTCAATAGTGGAAATCCACAGTCTTCACTGTCTCTATTGAACAGAAAAACTTTTAAATATTCATACTCCACTGGGAAACCACCAACAAATGAATCCAATAATGATTCAGTGAAAAAGGAAACAAACGCTAATGCTAATGCTAATGCTAGTGCTAATGCTAGTGCTAATATTAATGCAAGCTCTAGTGGTTCTGGTGCAAATGCAGATGCCAACGCAGACGGACCTGTTTCTCATGATGTGTTGGCACAAAAGGAACAAGAAGCAAACAGAAACTTGAATGATGCCAATATTCAAGCTGAATTTTATAAAAAATTGTTGAAAAGTGGGTATGCACAATACGTTGTTTCTAGATACGAGACACCAGGAATAGCACAATCTCCAGAATGCATGTCTTTATACATGGATGCATTGACAAGAACAGGAAAACATAACCAAGCAGATGCAGTTAGACAGGTTATTAACACTTCAAGCACAGCTAATGGTGTCAATAACCCTACTATGAACAATTCCAATGGTAATGGTAATGGTAATGGTATGAACAACACAACAAACATGAATAATGCCAATACTAGTGGTATGAATCCACCAATGAATGCCAATTACCCATATATGAATCCATTTTTCGGAACACCAAAAGAACCAATTCATGTTGTTATTTCAGAAAGTACGGCAACCATTGTTCTTAGATGGATTAAATGGTTGATTATTTTCGGATTATTRACTTATGGTTTTAGTGAAGGTTTCAAATATTTGAGTGAAAATACTTCAATTTTCAAAAACTCTGAGGTTTCAGACAAATCCGTTGATGTGGCCAAGGCAAATATCAAATTTGAAGATGTTTGTGGTGTTGATGAAGCAAGACACGAATTAGAAGAGATTGTTGATTTTTTAAAAGATCCAACAAAATATGAAACTCTTGGTGGGAAATTACCAAAAGGTGTTTTATTGACAGGACCTCCAGGAACAGGGAAAACATTGTTGGCAAGAGCCACAGCTGGTGAAGCAGGTGTGGATTTCTTTTTTATGAGTGGATCTGAATTTGATGAAGTCTATGTTGGTGTTGGTGCAAAAAGAATTAGAGACTTGTTCAAACAAGCAAGATCAAGAGCTCCAGCAATTGTTTTTATTGACGAATTGGATGCGATTGGTGGGAAAAGAAATCCTAAAGATCAAGCATATGCAAAACAAACATTGAATCAGTTGTTGGTGGAATTGGATGGGTTTGAACAAACACAAGGAATCATTATCATTGGTGCAACRAATTTCCCAGAATCTCTTGACAAAGCCTTGACAAGACCTGGAAGATTTGATAAAATTGTCAATGTTGATTTGCCAGATATCAGAGGAAGAACAGAAATTTTGAAACACCACATGAAAAAAGTCACTTTGTCAAAAGATGTGGATCCAAGCGTCATTGCAAGAGGTACGGCCGGATTGTCAGGGGCACAACTAAGTTCCATTGTGAATCAAGCTGCAGTTTACGCATGTCAGAAAAACGCAACAGCAGTAGACATGTCTCATTTGGAATGGGCCAAAGACAAGATTTTGTTAGGTGCCGAAAAAAAATCAATGGTGCTTCCAGAAGTTACGAGAAAGGCGACCGCATACCACGAAGCAGGTCACGCCATAATGGCCTTGTTTACTCCACAAACAACCCCATTGTATAAAGCCACTATTTTGCCAAGAGGAAGAGCTCTAGGGGTCACTTTCCAATTGCCAACAAACGACAAATACGATATCACCAARAGCGAGTGTTTAGCAAGATTGGATGTCTGCATGGGTGGGAAAGTTGCTGAAGAGTTTATCTACGGGAAGGAAAACACGACCTCGGGATGCGGATCGGATTTGAGACAAGCCACCAAGATTGCAAGAGCAGTGGTCACCAGCTACGGGATGAACGAGAAAATTGGGCCTGTGGAATTGAGTGAGGACTGGAATCTGTGGTCGGGAAAAATTAAAGATTTGGCAGATCAAGAGGTTATTGGATTGTTGAAAAATAGTGAAGACAGAGCAAGACAGTTGCTAAAGGAAAAAGAAGTTGAATTTAGAAGACTGGCGGAAGGATTGATTGAGTACGAAACTTTGAACAGACAGGAAATTGACAAAGTCGTGAAGGGTGAGGCYTTGGATAGACCAAAATACGCAACAAACAAAGTGGTGGAAACACCAGACAACGACGGCAGAAAGGGCATTGACAAGGGGTCTCTTGGCGCAGTGATCTAGATGGGTTTCATGATCGAGAAAATGAGTGWGCGCATTTGGTTTAGCGAAGCGAATGGATGCAAGACATCAGATAKATCCACCAAAAGCCGAGCACAATTTTTTTGAAATTGGGGAGCTGTTTTAATTCTAGCGCTTAAMGAACTTGAAGAACAGYTTGGTCTTTTTCTTTAAATAATACATGTATATACACGGAGTAACTACGCTTGTGTGTTTTTTTTGTGCTTCCATATTATAAACTTTATATAAATTTATGAATAAACAAGTTGATGATTTTTTACGGTATTCAAATATATCAAYAATATCAGCTAATTRATTTAAAAKCATGCACCAAGTCTTCTTACGACAAGCAATYATTGCTCCACTTTCACCTTTTTCTGAGCAGGCTCACCGGACGTTTGCGCCTCTTTTTGTTTTCTAATTCTTTTGATAAACGCCATAGGGTCTAGGTAGTAGTGTATTCTTGCGTCGATCCTCCATGCTTCGTCCCTCGACGGCATGTACGAGACATCCATCTCTCTTAAACACTCACGAACAGTTTGCAATATCTTGTCGTGCTGCTCCTTTCTYTTCTGCTCCGCYTCATTCAAGACCTCTTTGTTGATGTTGAAGCCAAGTAGTTTCAATTCCAAGTATTTCAAGGTCAACTGCTCGTCCTCCTTAAGTAACGCAGCCAAAGTTATCTGTGGCGGTGTGTACAAGTATGCCACATCGGTCAAAATGGAGTCAACAAGAATTTTYTTTGTCTTTTCGTACACGGTCCCCAAATACTGCATATCGACTTTCCCGTACAAAATGCTTTGGATGTCCAAGAAAAACCCGTGYAAAGACTTGAAAGGATGGTGCACCATCAACGTGAACTTCAAMGACTCCAACAGCGGGAACTCATGCATTAGAATGGATTCCTTTGGCTGCTTGACTTTGGCAGCAAACGACTCAATATTGATAAAGTAGTTTTCCGCTTTGCACGCGAGAAACATGCAGGTGAAAATCATGTTTTTCGGATGAACATCAAGCACTGAGTTTTCCAAATAGTATTTTTTRAAAAAAACCACAGCAGTCGACGTCACCTCGGTGGGCAACTTCAATTTCGTCCCAAACAGCTGAACTTTTTGAGCATATAGGGTCACGATTTGCAAAAACTCGTGAGCAGTGATGGGGACCATCTCTTTTTGCAACCCTTCAATTTCGTCTGAACTCAGCTGTGCGCCTTCCTTCTCAATGAACGACTGGATCTTTGAGTCAAAGCGTGCTGCAATGTCGGCACTCAAAAGTTTTCTTTTATTTTGCAGCGACTCTTTGCTAAATGACCATAGCCTGTACTGTGTGGAGTTTCTGTACAAGTCGTCGTCACTAATTCTTTTCACCGGTTGTGGTTCGTCATTTTCGTTGCTTGTCTTTAAGGCAGAGGAATCTTTTGAAGGAGTGGATTCGGTCATTTCAAGTGATGCGTGTCTTTTGGTTGGTGCTGTTTGATCAAATCCGGTTTTTTTCATCTTTCTTACCGCCTACCGTTGCTAAGTAACGACTAGCAAGAAGTTGTCCACTTTGCAAGATCCCTAACACTGAAAGACCAATGCAATCTTCTTCTATACAGCATATACTYATCACGTGYTTTCAAATGTGTCTTTTTTTTTTCGAGACTCGCTCAAAGTTTTCGTGATCTGCAACGGATGTCATCACTCGATGCTGAACAAGCCACCTTGGGACGTTATTCAAGCAGCACTAGACAGTCAAGTTTTATTTCACTCTTGACCCAATTACAAAACTTAAATCACCAAGCCGTGTTGTCAATCGGTAGTTAACTCTAAAATTTTAAAGAATATAAAATAGTTTTAGAAATACAAAATAAAAAGTTCAAGAATATGCAAAAAAAGAAAATATTAAACACACACAATAACAAGCACTATGTTTTAACAAACCAATTCACAAGGAAAACACCCAATTGGTAAATCCAAGGTGTACGTTGTGCTTTTTCTCTAGAATTGAAGTCTATGCACATGGCCTCATGAATCATTTCTTTTTTAGTAACTCTTTTCCTTTCAAATCCCTCATTTTCATTACTTCATTTGTGAGTTTTAGTTTCAGTTTCATATTTCACTTGATAACATCATTTTCTTGTAAACTAACTTCAAGACGGTTCATCGTTGTTCTCTTTTTTTTTTTTTTAATTTTTAATTTTTAATTTTTTTAATTTTTATTTTTTAAAAGATTTTTATTTTAATATTTATTTTGGAATATATGGCATGAAATAGTATTTTTGTCATTTTTTTTATTGTAATTTTTCATCATTCTAATGCTAAGTTCAATTAAAAAGTAGCAATGAAAGATTCAGTAGCAGATTTCAAATCAGCCAACAATTCTTTGGACAATTCACCTTTTTCTCTGATAACAGACAAGATGTTTTCGTGAGAAGATTGCAAGTAGCTCAAGAAAGAGGCTTCAAATTCAGCAATTCTGGACAAATCAACGTTATCCAAGTACCCGTTAACACCGGCGTAAATCAATGGAACTTGTTCTTCAGCAGCCAATGGAGAATATTGAGATTGTTTCAACAATTGGGTCAATCTTTCACCTCTAGCCAAAGTTTGTTTGGTGGAAGCATCCAAATCGGAACCAAATTGAGCAAAAGCAGCAACTTCTCTGTATTGGGCCAAAAACAATTTCAAAGAACCAGCAACTTGTTTCAAAGCTTTGACTTGGGCAGCAGAACCGACTCTTGAAACGGACAAACCAACGTTAATGGCTGGTCTAATACCTTTGTAAAACAATTCGGCTTCCAAGAAAATTTGACCATCGGTAATGGAAATAACATTTGTTGGAATATAAGCAGAAACATCACCACCTTGAGTTTCAATGATTGGTAAAGCGGTTAAAGAACCTGAACCATGTTTTTCAGACATTTTAGCAGCTCTTTCCAACAATCTGGAATGTAAGTAAAAAACATCACCTGGGTAAGCTTCTCTACCTGGAGGTCTTCTCAACAACAAGGACAATTGTCTATAAGCAACAGCTTGTTTAGATAAATCATCAAAAATGATCAAAGCATGTTTCCCATTGTCTCTAAACCATTCACCAATAGCAGTAGCAGTGAAAGGAGCAATGTATTGTAGAGGAGCAGCTTCAGAAGCAGTTGCAGCAACAATGATGGAATATTTCAAAGCATCATGTTGTTCCAAAGTTTGAACCAATTGAGCAACAGTAGATCTTTTTTGACCAACAGCAACATAAACACAATATAATTTTTTGGATTCATCAGAACCAGAATTCCATCTTTTTTGATTTAAAATGGTATCCAATGCAACAGCAGTTTTACCTGTTTGTCTATCACCAATAATCAATTCTCTTTGACCTCTACCAATTGGAACCAAAGCATCAACAGCTTTCAAACCAGTTTGAACAGGTTCATGAACAGATCTTCTTGGTAAGATACCTGGAGCTTTGACTTGAGCTCTTGATCTTCCAACACTTTTGATTGGACCCTTTGCATCAATTGGGTTCCCTAAAGCATCAACAACTCTTCCCAATAAACCTGGACCAACTGGAACATCAACAATTTTCCCAGTTCTTTTAACAACTTCACCTTCTTTAACCAATCTATCAGAACCAAACAAAACAATACCAACTTGACCTGGTTCCAAATTCAAAGCCATACCTTTGACCCCACTGGCAAATTCAACCAATTCTTCAGCTTGACAGTTGTTCAAACCGAAAACTCTGGCAATACCATCCCCAACACTTAGAACTTTACCGGTTTCATTCAAATTGGCTTCTTCAGAAACACCTCTGATTTTTTCTTCCAAAATAGAAGAAACTTCTGTTGGTTGAGCTTTCAAAGAAGAAGCAAATCTTCTTCCAGCAACCATCATTGCTGGTTTAACAAATTTTGGAACAGTTCTTTTGGTGATGTTCAATGCAGTGGCTGCACGGATAGTAGAACGAGACAACATATTTTTGATATTATTTTTTTTTTATTTTTCTTGTTGGTTTATGTTTTTTATCTATCCAATTCTTGGGGGTGGTATCAGAAGAGGTATTAACCGAAAAAAATAATTAAATTACAGTACATTGGAAAAGAGTTGTTGAAAGTCATGAATATATCAATTGCAWCGTACCCTATAAACCATTAAAGTCGATAGAATAATCAACTCATATTCAAGATCTAAGGTCAAGTATATATAAAAGAAAATTATCGAAACATGTGCTTGTAAACATATCAAATGAGTGTGTAATGTRTAATGAATAAAATTCACTGAAATATCGAAATATCGAAATATCGAAATATCGAATTAACAAAAATATTAATTGTTACATATAAAAAATAAATATATTACTACTACTCCTAGATATATATAACTCATATTAAATTTTTTAAAAATTTTCCAGTTTTTATAACTAAACGCATAAAAATTCCATTGATCTCTCTCTCTCTCTCTCTGTTTTTCTCCCTCGCTCTCTCTCTCTGTTGATCTCACAAGGAAATTCCATTGGGTGAAGAAAAAAAAATTTAACTCTAAGAATAAAAGAAAAATGATTTACATATTTTTCAATTATGTATGTCGTTATAAATGATAATGTTAATATAATTATATTATTGGTTGACTGTCACGTGTGGTGGAAACATGGACTGCTGTTTCTCAATCACGTGTAATGTAAACATGGGCTGCTGTGTTTTAATCACGTGTGTTATAGCAAAACAATTGTTGTTATCACGTGTGCTATAAGGTATCGATTGTTGTTATCACGTGTGTGTGTAGCAAGATAGAATGAAAGAAAACAAATATTTATAYATATATATATATATATGTATATATGTATGTATGTATAACGTGACTCTCAATTTTAAGATACTGACCCGATATGTTCAACTATCTTGTTTAAAGATTAGTGTGTTATGTCCTCTCAACTTTGTGTGTTGAGTAGTGATATTATATTACAAGCAGAGTGATTATTATTCCAAGTGATTAACTTAAGTTGTTAAGAAATATCAACATAAGCAATCTACCAAAGCGGATGAATGTCTAATCCACTGCTAAAAAATCAAGGCTTCTGGAATTAAAAACATAATGCATATTATAGTCAATTAAATCTCACAACATTATTAAATCTTTAGAAAATATCATATGGAGATTCTGCATAAAGACGGGGTAAGTAGTAACTTTAATTTATTTTTWTTTTTTTTTTGTGGAGATTTGTATTATTTTTTTCACTTTATATGCGTCATTTTTTTAGGGGCGGCTAATGCTTGAAATGCTGCAAATGTGAATATTAAGTTTAAAAGAGAAGATGATAATTTTATTTGAGGATCATTTTGATTTTAAATGTATTACAAATAGTAAACAGTCTTAATCTTAAGGAATATGTGTATATATGTGTATATATATATATATACAGAGAATTAACAAAAGCATACAGAAAATTAACAAAAGCCAACAAGTATACATATTCATTCGAATACTGCAATCCAGAGTTTAACAATAACCCAACCAATAAATACAATGATTGCAGACCGGTTATGTGATAGATTCACAAATGATCCGCAAAAATGCAAAGAAGTTTGCAGAAGAATAGGAAGAAAATTTGTATTGTTGATCTTAATTATATGGGTTTCCATGGCATCGATGTTCTGGTTTCAATACATCAAGATATTTGATTGCAAACTTATGAAAYATGAAAATGATAATGATTTGGCAARAACTTCAATGTCATCGCCTTTAACTGATCTTTCTATTGATACTTCTGATTATTACAACACTTTTTTGAAAAGTTCTAAAAAATTTGATTCGAAAATCTTGCTTTACAGAGATAAATCACAACAATGGTTGAATATGTTAAAACAAGATCACGATTTCCATTACAATCCTGAACAAATGACTTTGTTGAGTGAAAAATTTTATGCAAGAAACGAATTCAAGTATCAACCATATGTGGCCAATGGGTATATTGGTTGCAAATTGAGTAATCTTGGGTTTGGTTTCACATATGATCAAAACATTCCTGAAATTGAAAACGGTTGGCCATTACGTAATCAAAGATACACAGGAGCATTTATTAGTGATTTTTATTCTTTACAAGAATCTTTAAATTCAACAAATTTCCCTGAATTAGATAAATTAGGTTATTCTTCAGTCATTTCATCAATCCCATACTACAACGATTTTATTATTGAATTTGAAGATCCAATAACTTTGGATAAAAAAATATTGAAACCTTCATTATTGGAAAGTTTAAATCCAATAAATTTTAAAAATTATTCACAAATTTTGTCTATGAAAAATGGGATTGTTAAAACTTCATACATTTGGTATGATGTATTGAAATTAGAAATAGAATGTATTGCAAATAAACAATATTATACAATGTCCACTATATCTTTACATATTGATGTTTTGGATAAAAGTAAAATTCAAAATTTGAAAATTATCAATTTGTTGGATTTTAAAACTTCACAAAGAACAGATTTAAATGATTTGGGATACAACATTGACGAAAAGACAATTTTCATGAGTGTATCTCCAAATAACGTGGCCGAGTTGTCCAATGCAGCAGTGGCAAGCAAAATCATGGTTTCTTCAAATTTGATTTTAAATAAAAATTACAATATACAATATGAAGTTTCACATGAATGCAATAGCATAGGCAATGAAGATTCAAAAAAAACAAAAACAAAAACATCAAATGATGGATTGAAAATGAATTGTGTCAAACAAATCATTTCTTTTATGGACAATGAAAATAACACCAACACCCATCATGGTTATAATGATAATGCAAACCATTTCAAAATATACAAATTTGTGTCTATTCATTCCACAGAATATACCAATTCCATGGACAATTTGAAATTATCACAAAGAGAATTGTCCAATTATCATTCAATTAAAGATTTCCAATATTTGAAAAATGTCCATATAAACAGATGGATAGATTTTTACACAATGAATTGTTTTATTGAAATTCCAAGTGATATATTATTAGAACTATCCATTAGATCATCTATATTTCATTTGATTTCCAATATCAGAGAAGGTAACATTCTACCCAATAGAGGAATTCCCATTTCACCCAGTGGATTGTCATCGGATTCATAYGGAGGAATGGTTTTTTGGGATGCAGATTACTGGATTATGCCAGCAATGGTTCCATTTTTCCCCGGCTCAGCTAAAAATATGATTATTTTCAGAAACGCAACTTTACCACAAGCCATTGAAAATGCCGAATTTTATAACCAACCAGGTGCTGTATATCCTTGGACAAGTGGGAGATACTCAAATTGTACTTCAACAGGTCCCTGCATGGATTATGAATACCATGTCAATRTAGACATTGTTTGGTCAATGTTTTTTTACTATTTGAGTGGGAATTACAATATGGAAAAGGATAACTTTGACGATGAAGTCTTTCTTAGATATACACTTTGGCCAATGGTGGAAAATGTCACAATTTTTTTTGAACATTATGTCACTTATGTTCCGCTGAAAGACTATTATGTCACTTACAATTTAACTGACCCTGATGAATTTGCAAATTTTGTTGATAACGGAGCATACACGAATTTTGGTATTAAAATGTTATTTGTTTGGGCTATTGATATTTGCAAACATTTGAACTTGAAAATTCCTAAAAAATGGTTTGATATTGCACAAAAAATGTACATGCCAATGAATGATAGCAACGACATTACTTTGGAATATTCAACAATGAATTCAACAGTAAGRACTAAACAAGCTGACGTTTTGTTAAACATCTACCCGTTTGGAATTTTCCACAAATTTCCAAATCACACACAAATGGTAAACAATTTGTATTATTATGCTGAACATCAAGCATATGATGGGCCTGCAATGTCGTATCAAATCTATGTTGCAGTTTCCAATTATTTATTGAACCAAGGTTGTTCTTCTCAATCGTATTTGTACAAATCTTTGCTACCATATATCAGATTACCATGGGTTCAATTTAGTGAGCAAGCAGATGATTTGGATCCTTTAACTAAACCAGCATTCCCATTTTTAACAGCGAATGGTGGTTTTTTACAAAGTATTATATATGGATTGACTGGAATAAGATTTAATTATGAATTTGATAAAAAAACAAAAAAGATTAAAAAATTTATGGAATTTAATCCCACTCCATTGAAAGTTTTACCTGGAGGTATAACAATTAGAAATTTCAAATATATGAATGGAATTTTGGATATTTTGATTGATGACGAGTATGCTAAAATAAAATATAAATTTGGTACACAACCTATTGTTATTAAAGTTCCAGATAGAACGAAATTAGACCTTTTGGATGGACATCATAATTCTATTGAATTTTTTAAAGCACACACATTAAGACCAAACACAGAATTGGAAATCAAATTATTTGACTTGGATTACAACATGGAAGGAAATTTAGCTGAATGCAAATTGATCACTAATTTGACAGAAGCAGTACCTGGAGATGTTTCTATTTCAATGATTGATGGTAACAATTATACACAATGGCAACCTATTAATCAAAAAAGAGCTACTTTTCTTGTTGATATTGGCAGTCAAAATGAACAAATCATTTCTAGTTGCACTATTTTATGGGGCAATAGACCAGCAAATAATATCAGCATGTATGTTTTGCCGATGGATGAATTCAATCATGATAAGATTCCGTTTATTTTTGAACCATCTGATTTTTCGCAGTATTCGGCAATGGTTGAAGATCGCAACACTTTTTTGGACCAAAAAGTTAATCAATTGGAAGTTGCAATTGCAATGGGCAAGTATACTGAGCAAGATCTTTTGCAAATGTTTGTTCCTATTGTAGAAGATTATGTCATTGAGCCATCACATCCATACTCTGAAAATGATAGATCAAACGATAATATCCAAATAAAGGCAAATAATGAAACAACTTTTTTCTTTGATTACGATTGTGAGAAAATGCCATTGGGTAGGGTTTCGCACGATAATGAAGAAAGAGAATCGAAAAAGAAAAAATATTTGAAGGATTTCTAYTCAAAGCAAAGTGATGGAAAAAAAATTTGTCATGAAGCAGAAAAATACAAAACACGGTTTATTTTGGTTTCCATTGAAGGTGTTTATGGGGTTGACCATGAATACACAGAAAAGGAGATTCTTTTGAACGACATTCCAGTTTTTCAAACATTTGGAGCCACTATTAGGGAAATTGGGTTTTTCTGATATTTTAAAAAGTTACAACAGTAATTATATATTGATACATGTGTATATTAATATAGCAGACTTTTCATTAATTAAAAAAATTAAAAGTAATGAAAGAAATAAAAATAATAATTAAAAAAAAATTAAWTGCGAATTTTGTGGATCGAACACAAGACCTTCAGATCTTCAGTCTGACGCTCTCCCAACTGAGCTAAATCCGCTTTAATTTAAAAACCGTAAATATTTCTATACTTTSTACTGAAACAAAAAGTTTACATATGACAATACAAAATGAACATAAAAACAGAAACTCCCCTTTTCTTTCAAGAAAAAAATAAATAAAAATTAAAAAAGGTCGATTGTTTTCGTTTCACTTTTCTTCCCATTGTGTGTCTCAAAATATAATTGTCACTTTAAAGTGAAGAAAATTAAAAAAAAAAAAAAAAGGTTCGTAGTTCSAACAATTAATATTCTCCAAAGTGAAAAAGAAAAAAAAAACTCGTCTTATCTTATTTTACTTAACCAAACCCATTTTTCATCAAACCCTTTTCATCGAACCTTTATATCTTTTGGCACAAATTGTTCGACGAAATACATCGCTTGAAAGGTGTTCTTTTTGTTTCAGTTAAACAAGGTTTGTGAAAATTTGTTATAGAAAATAAACTGACACTTATTTTTTCCAAGTTAGGGTCGGTTAAATTATGTTCGTTTAACTCGGTGGATTTGGTTTTAGAATTATTTCTGTTCATAAGTTGTTTAATTTTTTTYGACAGTTTATAAAACTTTAAACTTTATACAATCTTCTAACACTTGTTTCTTCCTTGGCTTGACATATATCGGAAGAAAACCTAGAAACAAAGGAAAAACAAAAACAAAAACAACATCAACAACAACAACAACAACAACAACAACAACACAAGAAAAATGGCATCTCCAGTCATCAATCAAGTCAAAACTCACATGAACACCTTGGATCAAAAACTAGCCGGAAACAACCTTTTGGACACTTTTGAAAGAAAAACCTCTTA
Source organism: Hanseniaspora osmophila (assembly GCA_001747045.1). Classification (NCBI taxonomy): domain Eukaryota; kingdom Fungi; phylum Ascomycota; class Saccharomycetes; order Saccharomycodales; family Saccharomycodaceae; genus Hanseniaspora; species Hanseniaspora osmophila. The sequence continues at coordinate 1,330,656 of LPNM01000008.1, read as the reverse complement.
CCCAAGATCTTACGCTGTCATCGGGTTTGCCGTTTTTTATTTGATTCTTATTATTTTCAACCTTGGTGGAATGGGCCAACTATTGTGTAACTTTATTGGGTTTGTTGTTCCAACATACAACTCTTTGAAAGCATTGAGAACACAAACAAAAAACGACGACTCAGACTTGTTGGTTTACTGGGTCGTGTACGCCTCTTTCACCATTGCTGAATTCTGGGTCAACACCATTTTGCGTTGGGTTCCTTTTTACTTTTTGTTTAAAACCCTGTTTTTGACCTACATTGCTTTCCCACAATTTGGCGGGGCTCAAGTCGTGTATCAAGCTTTTATCCAACCTCTATCTGAAAGATATATTTTCAAAACTGGAACAACAAACCCATTCTCCACTACCGGTGCTCCATCATCTAACAAGAATGAACAATAYCCAAAACCACCAACACCTCCAGCACGCTCTTTTGAAAATGAAACCACTCCAATCAATGTTGGCGAAGAAATTAGAGGAACTACTACTGGTTTTACTACTTCAAACTTGTAAACAGGGAGAGAAAAAAAGAAAAAAAAAATTTCATCTTTCCATCTCCATATAGTTTATATTTGTGTTTTCATATAACATTAACTACTTATATTCCTTTTTTAACAAAAAATTACAAAAAATTACAAAAAAAAAAAAAATTACAAAAAAAATACCAAAAAAAAATAATATTTAACCCCAYATTACAAAGTTAAATTGTCAAATGCATAATCAAATTGTTCCACAAATGGGAAATTCTCTACTTCGTACTGTATCTTCATTCTTGTTTTCACTGGACCAGTGCCTTGGATTTTCATTCTTTGTTCCAAAACAGAGTTTTGATGAACAGTTAAGGAATGACCACTCAAATGTCCCAAGTTGATTTTTTGTGATTTCGAAACAGCAACAAACAACTGAATGTTGTCTATACTCTCAGAAAAGGACGATGATGATGCATGGTCATATTTCAATGACARTCTTACAAACAAATTAATATCAACGCTTTTCAAAGCTCCAGATTGATGCTCAAAAGTTGTGAAAATCTCAATATGCTCGTTCTCGTAAATTTTCACAGCGTTAGCAGGCACGGAGATGTTTTTTTGTGAAATTTGAGAGTGTTGTTGTTCAGTGTTAAGTTCTTTTAAAGGCTCTTTTGGTGTTATGTCCATGTCACCCAAAAGATCAGTCAACAAATCAACTTTTTTTGAAGGAGGTTGTTTTGGTGAAACYGACTGTTGTCCAAAAGAACTTGAAACAACAGAYCTTTCAAAAAAAGGCATCTTGTCTAAAATTTGAGTTTTCACATCATTTGGTTGTACAAACAAAACCAAATACTGACTGCTCTTCATTTTAATAACYAAATTATCATTTTCTTTGCTATACTTTAATAACAACTGTCTTAGTTTCTCAATGTTTCCTCCGTTTGTGAATTTGACAGACAACTTCAAAATAGTTGTCACCAAGTAATTGACAATAGTAAAAGAATCAGGGTTGATGGAATAATCGTAAAATTCATTGCTGATATCAAATAAATATTTCAACACTTGAGACTCGTCACTGAATTTGGACAAAATGATATCACCATACTCCCCCAAACACCAAACAGTGGTCAACTTCAACCCATAGTTATTGTAAATATAGTAATAGTCATCGTTTTTTTCTAGCACTGTTGAAGCCAATCTTGTCATGCTCATCTTGATCAATTCTTCCAAAAACTTGCAGTTGCTAGTCCTTGTTGCGTTATTGTTGTTTATAGAAATCAACAAATCATTTATCTGTTCAGATGATAAATATTTACCTCCATACTTGATACAATAAACCAAATTTTGCAAGCCTGTTTTGGTATTGCTAAAATAACCAAATTCCATCAATTTTGTAATTGCATAAAGCACAATATTTTTATCGTTTTCATTACATTGAGACAAAAATTTCATTAAYTCACCAATAACAAAGTCTTCTTCAACAAGTTTATTGTTTGACAAAATCTCAAAACTCAATTCCAACGCTCTTTGTTTAATAGATGGATCGGCYTCATAAAGACACGAAAAAATATCACGCAAATGTTTAGCGTCCAACTCATTCAAATATTTAACACCATTGATCAAAGTGTTCAATGCAACATATTTGTGATTTGCATCCCTTGAAATTAAAAATTTGAGCAAAACATTGATGGCTGCTGTTTTCAGTGGCGTTTCAACACTAGGTAAAATCAACACCGTTTTGATTGCCTCGTATTTTACAGACAAAGATTTTTTGGAGCTGCTAGATTTCCCATTGGACACTGAAGGAGTGTTCCCTGAATTTGTAATTTTGTTCAACAGATATTTGAAGTCGACCAAGCACTGAGGAGAAACCACGTCATTATACTTCATGAAGATCATTCTTAAGGTTTGAATAATTGAAACTTGCAAAAAAGGATCGTTGACTCCTTGCACCTCATATTCCGGGTCGTGGTTTGAGGCGTGTTTGTTTTTCAAAAATGTTATCCATTGTGGAAGCATTGGATTGATCAAATTTTTCACCATCAATTCGTCAAAGTTSGTATCAAAGTCGTAATTGTTTTGTTGAAACAAACACGATTTGACAAATTCCAAAATGGATAACAAMACACCATTAGTAGATGGRCTACTCAACCTTCTCAAAGAGCTCACAGTATTGGAAGTCCCATAATRAGCACTGTATATRTTTGTGATAAGTTGTCCATTTTCAACAGTCATATATTGTTGAATCAAATTCGGATCTTTCTTGATRATGCTGCTTGAAACACTCAAGCACTGCTTTAAAACGTAAGAATTGCTGTTCCCACATTTCAAAATCAAGTTGATAACATCTCCACACAAGTCTCTTGCCAATTCCTCATTGCATAAACTTCCCAATGCATGTAATGCCATTGCAACAACATAGTCATTTTTATGTTGCAAATCTTGGTTAATCATATTCACCAACAAAGTTAGCAACTCAGGGTTTTCGTCTTTCAATAAGAGCATCGCACTAAGATAGCCTAATCTCTTATTAGTGAAGTTATCACTCGCAATCAAATTAATGCAATCCACTTGACCAAAATGCGTTTTTTCTCCCATAACGTACAAGTACAAAAGTTTCTGGATGTAAACCCTTCTTCTCGTCACATCTAGCTGATCGTTTCTTAGCCTTGTTCTAATTTTAGCACTTTCTTTGCTGATCAATTCCCTTTCCTTGCTTGGAGTGCTAGCATTTCTAACATCCTTGATAAAATGTCTGAGAGATCCCATGATATGTGTTGCGTTTCCAACGTCAATTTGTTTGGTTTTGGTTTTGGTTTTGGTCAGCGATAGTTCAAAGTCAGCAAATACAAATGGCTTATATCTATTTTCACAATATTCGAATACTCAATGCTCTGGAGTTCAATTTGAAATTTGTATTCACCACTTCAAGATTTACAATGCAACTTAAAAGCTTTCTTAGAAACATTTTTGTTGGAATTGCCAAATACAAAAACAAAAAATTAAGAGAGAGAATTCTTGAACACAAAGTGACCCGACCGTATTGTAGTGCTGTCACATGACTAGACAAGCTATAGTGAGTGTTTCTCAAAGACACGA
>LPNM01000008.1:1309304-1322615 GCA_001747045.1 Hanseniaspora osmophila | reverse complement strand
GTTTTTCGCTTTCTTTCATTAATCTTAACCTCTCTTCGTGTTTTGTTCTCATCTGATTTTCAAGCTTCTTCTCTTTATTAAATTTTTGTTCAAGTTAAAGCAACGTTCCCTTCATCTGTTAGCTTTTTTCCTGATCTAATCAACAAATCTTTAGGTTGAACAATTTTAGTGTGGTTAACATTTCTGGAAAAAATAATCTTCTTGAAAAACCTTTTTATTGGGCTTCTCAAAGTGTCATTTCAGGGTGACATTTCAGAATAACCTTTTGTCTCAACAAASACTCTAGCAACAAGAAGCAAGCCTCTTCCAGCAGAGATCCCAATACAATATATCATGGACCAGTATTTAGCAGAATTGGAACAGACTTTACAAGCTATTGTCGTGCCTAACAGTGCCAACTTGAAAGATGCCACAAAACTGTTGCAAACCAGATTTTACGCCGACGCCAAATGTGTTCCAGCGTTGATCCATTTGCTAGTCAACAGCAACGATTCCAGTATTCAACAATTGGCCGGTGTTGAAGCCAGAAAACAAATCACCAAATACTGGGAAGACTTGGATGCCAGCACCACCAACGACATCAAAGCTTCTTTGTTGAGCAAAACTTTTACATGTGAAAACAAAAACGTTAGACACACGATGGCCAGAGTCATTGGTGAAATTGGTTCTTTGGAACTTGACGAAAAAAAATGGCCAGAATTGATGCCATACTTGTTTCAAACTGCGTCTTCTACCGACAACGCTCAAATCAGAGAAACGGCCATTTTTGTTATTTTCACCGTCTTGGAACAATTTAATGCGACTTTAGGTTTGTATGTTGACGAGTTGTTGGACTTGTTTTCCATGACCATTGTCGAGTCTCCTCAATCTACTTTGGAAACCAGATCTTTATCTGCTCAAGCTATTGACTTGGTTTCTCAGTTGATTGAAGAACAATCTACCAAAAACCCARCTCAAATTCACAAATTTGCCGCTTTGGTTCCAGCCATTGTTAACGTTTTGGAAGCCGTTATCCAAGCTGGTGACTCCGTTAATGCCAAATTGATCTTCAACTGTTTCCAAGATTTCTTATTGTTGGACTCTCAAATTATTGGAAACGCCGTTTTGGACTTGATCAACTTGGGTATTCAAATTTCCTCTAATGCTGRCATTGACGAAGATTGCAGAATTTTTGCCATGAGATTTGTTGTTTCTGCATTGAGTTACAAAAAAAATAAAATCACTCAGGCCAAATTGGGTTCAGAAATTACTTTGACTGCTTTGAAAATCGCTTCCGAAGAAATCGATGAAGAAGAAGAGTTGACCAACGAAGACGAGGCTGGAGAAAACGAAGAAGACACTCCATCTCTGTTGGCTGTCAGAATGTTAGCTTATGCTGCTACCGAACTACCACCATCCCAAGTTGCCAACGTCATTGTCAACAACCTGGCCCCAATGTTGCAATCTTCCAACAAATATGCCAAAAGAGCCATTCTTTTGGCTATTTCTGTTGCTGTCAACGGTTCACCAGAATACATTTTGACTCAACTAGAAAGCAAAATTGTTCCAGCTACTTTGCAAGGTTTGAAAGACCCAGAACCAATTGTCCAATTGGCTTCCTTGAAAGCTTTGCACTCGCTAAGTGTTGAATTGCAAGATGACGTTGCCAAGTACCACGAACAATTTTTGCCAGCCATCATTGAAATCATTGATAGTGCCAAATCTGTTGTTATTTACAGATACGCAACCATGGTTTTGGATGGGTTGTTGGAATTTATCGCATACGAAGCTATTGTAAACTATTTGGAACCATTGATGAACAAATTGTTCCACATGTTGGACACCAACACATCTTCCAAACTAAGAGCTGTTATTGTTTCTGCGATTGGGTCTGCTGCCTTTGCTGCTGGTTCTGCATTTGTTCCATACTTCAAACCATCTGTTCAGTATTTGGAAAAATTCATTCAAAACTCAAGCGACATCAACGGTATGTCCGAAGATGATATTGAATTGAGAGCTTTGACCTTTGAAAACATTTCCACTATGGGTAGGGCTGTCAGATCCGAAGTATTTGCTGAATTTGCTGAACCACTGGTCAGTTCTGCATACGAAGCCATCAAAACTGATTCTGCTAGACTAAGAGAATCTGGTTACGCATTCATTGCCAACATGGCTAAAGTTTACGGTAAAGATTTTGCTCCATTTTTGGCAAACATCATGCCTGAAATTTTCAAAACTTTGCAATTGGACGAATACGAATTCAACTTGGATGAAGAAGACGAAGAGTTTCAAGGTTTGACAGAAGAAGATTTGATGAGCAAATTTAATGTCAACACAGGTGTCACTTACGAAAAAGAAGTTGCCGCCGCTGCTTTGGTTGAATTGGCCTTGGCTACAAAGGAATCTTTCTTGCCATATGTTGAAGAAACCATTACTATTTTGAAACAGCAAGTTGAAGAGTCTTATGGGTTGAAAGAAACCGTTATTGTCACCTACTGGGCTGTTGTGAAATCTGTTATTTTGACCAGTCAACCAGCTTTGGAAAACAAGTTTGTCAAAGGTTTGCCAACTGCGGCATACGTTGATCCATCCACTTTGGCTGTTATTGAATCTGCTAGAGAAGTTTCGTTGGAAAACTTGGTTGACGAAGCAGAAGTTTCTGTTGTCACCACTATTTTTGAAACCATTTCTGAAATGATTTCCAAATTTGGTTCCATCATTGTTGCAACTTCTGCATCTGCCACAGAATCTTTGGACACTTTGTGTTTGCAAGTTTTGGAGGTTTTAAAAGGCGAACACTCTTGTCAAGTTATTGATTTTGAAGAAGATGCTCCAAAAGATGAAGAAGAAGAAATGGAATCTAACGAAACTGAAACTATTTTGACCACCACTGCATTGGAAATTTTGGTTTCCTTGTCTACTGCCTTGACTGGTGCTGAATTTGGAAACATTTTCAATACTTTCAAGCCAGTTATTTTCTCATTGTTCAACTCCAAATCGAAAGGTAAGAGAGTCGCTGTTGTTGGGGCAGTTTCTGAAATCGCTTTCAACTTGGGTGAATCAAACACTTGTATTCAAGAAATGTTGGAACAACTAATTATCAAATTGACTTCCGACAAGAATTTGGAAGTCAGAGGTAATGCTGCATACGGTGTTGGAGCTTTGATTAGAAACGCTTCCTTTGATGTGACATCTGTTTACCAACCAATCTTGAAAGCCCTTTACGAGATTTTGAGCGCTGCTGACCAAAAAAGCCAAGATGACGATGATGAAACCACCAGAGAAACTTTGGACAGATCTTTTGCCAACTGCAACGGTTGTGTTGGAAGAATGATTTTGAAACACGACAACTTGATTCCTTTGGAACACACATTGCCTGCTCTTTTGAACCATTTGCCATTGTCCACTGGTTACGAAGAGTATGATCCACTTTTCGAATTGATCATCAAGTTGTACGGTTCTGAAAACGCTTTGATTATGAACGAAACTCCAAAGATTGTTTCTGTTTTYTCTGATGTCTTTAAGAAGGAAACCGAAAGAGTTAGACTTGAAAGAGAGTCCACATTGGGAAGAGAAGAAAACTTGGACAAGATGAAACAATTCCAGTCTGAAGAAATGAAACAAAAAGTTGTTGAGTTGTTGAAATTCTTGAACACCAAATTTAACGGAATTGTTTCCAACGACCCAATCTTGGCTCAAGTYATTGCTTGAGTGTGTGGTTTTTAAAATAAATATGTTTTTATTTTTTGAATCGTAAAAGAAAACGGTAAGATGTAGGTTCATTTATTGTAATTTGTATACTATGTATAGTATGAATGTATACCAAAAAAAATTGAAGATCAAAGTAWYGAAATTTTWAAAGCTTGGAAATTGCCATGTTTTAACAGGTTTGTACACGTGATACATGCTAGAGGTGGAAAAGAATTGGTTTTATTTTTTTTTCTCATCTCTTTTTCTCATCTCTTGCCATGCGTTATGTATTTTTGATGAAGCAYATGGAAAACGATCGACCYGAAGATAGCTAAATTTGAAGAGTAAGCTATGTGAAGAGCGGCAACTAATTCCAACAAGACAAAAAAAGGGCCGCCGTTGGAGTATTATTTGCAACTTTTTCTTTAGTATGACCGACTCCAGAGAAAATTTTGATCCCTCACAGGCAGCTCAGTTCCAGTCGGAATCACAAGATACAAAAAAACCGACTTTTTCAAAAGTATCAAAAACTTCAAATGTACAAGTTCTAAACAATGAAAGAAATAAACTATCTGTGAAAAATGTTTTTTTGGATCTTATTGAATCGGTGTATTCGTTCACTTTTGATCCTGAATTGACAGCTGGAATAATGATTTTTTTTGTCATTTTAGAAAGTCTTGCATTGAAGTTGATAATCAGAAACGTTGCTTACACTGAGATCGATTACAAAGCTTATATGGAGCAGATTTCTATGATTTTCGATGAAAAGATAACAGACTATTCGCAAATAAAAGGTGGTACAGGGCCCTTGGTTTATCCTGCGGGCCATGTTTTATTGTTTAGGGCCATGAGACATATTACACAAGGAATGGATAATATAAAGGAGGGCCAAATAGTATTCAGATACTTGTATTTGGTCTCCATGGTTATTGATTATGCTATTTATTCCATGTTGGACAATGTTCCGCCGTTTGCTGCTGTTTTGTTTTGTTTGAGCAAAAGATTACACAGTATTTATGTTTTACGATTATTCAACGATTGTTTTACCACGCTTTTTGTTAGTATTTGTTGTTTTTTGTTAATATTTTGTGGGAAACATTACAAAACTTTGTACAAAAGAGAAAATTCAGGGTTTATTGTTTTGTTGAATCTTATTGCAGTTCTTTGCTATAGTTTTGCAATCAGTATCAAGATGAACGCTTTGTTATATTTACCAGGGATATTAATTATTTTGGTTTGGATGAATTATAACACTAAACGGTTTTTATTAAAGATGTTGCTTTATGTGGGTGTTGGTTTGCAATTACAAATTTCCCTTGCATCATTATTTTTGGCAAAACACAGCTCTGAATATTGGAATTGTGCTTTTAATTTCCAAAGGAAGTTTATGTACAAATGGTCTATCAATTGGCAATTTGTAAARGAGTCTGTCTTTTCAAGTGATTCTTTTAGTAAAACGTTGTTGTTTTTGCATGCAATTGTGTTGTTATTGTTTGTTGTTAAAAAATGGATTCAACCTGTTTTGATTACAAACAAAATCACTTTATGGCAATTTATCTTCAAGATTCTGACATTGAACAATGAGCTTTTGTTCCCAACATTGAATGCCCACCATGTTGCATACATTTTGGTCAGTTGTAATTACATTGGTGTTGTATTTAGTAGATCKTTGCATTACCAGTTTTTATCCTGGTACCACTGGACATTACCAATACTGTTTACCWTTGCTTGGGGCAACATCACAAACAAAAAGACTATGAGTAGCTCTGAAACCAATAAAAATGAACAGAATGGCATTAACGATCACCAACAAATCATCGATAACGTCAAATTTATGATCAAGTCATGTGTATGGTTTGCTCTACACGAATACTGCTGGGAAGTTTACCCACCAAACAGAGTTTCCAGTGCTTTGTTGCAAGKGTTGAATCTTGTTTTGTTGTACTCGGTGTACACCAATTACWGTTACGACTACACTCACAACTACAAACAAGTCGAAGTGGCTGATACTGAAAAATCTACAGAACCCTCATTGAAATTCAAGCTTGAGTAAAACATCCTTTGTGTTTATTCTTCTTTTACCTTTTTTTTTTTTGTTTTTTTTTTTTTCTTTTTTTTTCACATTTTGCTTAGCAAAATGCTTTGAACCTGGTACAGGGTTGTCTTGTATATTTGTATAATTATAGATTATCTCTTCATTTAGCTTTTATTAACAAAGACGCTTCCATGCTTCTAAAAAAGAAGACGCTTCTATGCTTCTAAAAGAGGAAGATTGTTTTTCGGGTTAAACACTTTTTTTTTTGTTRTTTATTTTGTGTCACCTGATCTATACTAACAATGGTTATTGCTAAACACAACAGAATGATCGGTAGTGAGTTCAATTTACTTTGATCAGCTAAGCAAAGTATTGTTCTTTTTTTTTTTATTCTTTTATRAAAAAAAAATAATTGATGCGGTTTTTTCTGACACATATTAAAACAAATTTCTAGCCGTCAAGCCAATCATGGGTTGAAGTTTTATCTTAACTCCGGCATCAACTGCATTGTTTTATAAGTACTATATGCAAATACAAAAAAAAGACATTCCCCGTTTATAGCTGCCTTTCTGCAGGTTTTTAAGAGTAGCATTATTATAAGCTTTTTCTTTCTGCACTGATACTTACATTATATCGGCAACTCAAAGTAAAGAAAGAAAATAAGAWAAAAAAAAATTTTAAAAAAAAAAATGCAAAGATGCTCCTGTAGAACTCATGCAGGTACCAATGTTGTAAGCAAATATTCAACTAAAATACGCAGGAAAAAAATGAGCTTCGAGAATTGAAAAATTGAAAAATTAAAACATGAAATTAAAAAATGAAATTAAAAATTGAAAAATTAAAACCCAGCAATAAAACAATAAAAACAACAAAGACTGGAAAGAATACTTGGAACAAAGAAAGTAAAGATTAGCGAAAAGATATAATATGAGTTTGGAGAAATGATTTTTTGCAAAGACCGGAAACTGTTGATCTTGTTTTTTTTGTTTGTGTTAGGGACAGAAATGGTTTGGAATGAGAGAAAATCACACAATTGAATTATTTATTCTCGTGTTTATTTTATTTGTATATATTTTATATAGAARCACATTACAACTTTGTTMAAAAYCTGTTACACYCTTYATACAATGTGGTATTTCGCGAAATAWAATGATAGGGTTTGTTCAGGTWTATAAAGAATTGTTTATTCGGAACGGTTCAAARTTTAGGAGTAGCCGTTAACTGATTGTCCATCATGGTAATCATAAAGTATAAACGAACCTTGAATTGTTTCAATGATCATTGAGTTTATTGGCTGTGTTGTTTTTTTTTTTCCATATATTTTTCCAGTTTCTCTTCTGTGTAGTAATACCGTTATAATAAACAATACTTTTATCTCAGTTGTTGTAACGTTGTTTTCTTGTTTTTTCAAGGTTTTCTTAGTTCTATTGACATGGGAATATCTAAATGTTAAAGAAGAAAAGCTCAAGATACTATTGAGRCTATATTATTCAAAACAACAACTCAATTACCACTAAAGAAAAAAAAAAAAAAAAAAACAAAGAAAAAATTGCTGCTCTCAAAACGCATGAATTTGACCCGAAACTGTTGAAGAATAACAACGCGTGTGCTATTTAACATATTAAGAGATACCATTAAACAACAACAACAACAACAACAACAACAACAACAACAAACGTTAAAACAAGGGAACCAGGAAATATAATGGATTTAAATAGAATTCCGTCTGGGTTCAGTCCAGGTTACAATAAAGGCAAAGATAACAATGAAATGAATGGGCAAACTGCCGCAGAAATCAATATATCAAATAATAACACCAAGGATTCCGATAACACTAATCCCAAAAAGAGTAATATTAATAATAATAACAATAATAATAATAATAATAATAATAATAATAATGATAATGATAATGATAATAATAATAGTACTAATAATAATCCAAATAATAATGATAATGATAATGATAATGATAATGATAATGATAATGATAATAATAGTAATACAATTAATAGCAGTAAAAATGGAGAAACTGAAAAGTTTTACGAGGATTTGCAAAGAAACAGCAGTTTGAACACTTTGGGATTTGCTGATGATGACCATTTTACACGATTTTTACAAGAAACAATTGGGGACAATCATGATATTATCACAAATGAACCAATTGCAACTGGAAAGGACACGAACGAATTAATTGCAAGTGAGTCTATGGTAGACGAAACTGCTATAAACAAAGTTATTAAAAAAGAAGATCATTCAAATAAGGAAGTTGATGGAAGCAAACTTGATAAGAAAAATGGTGAAGTAAATTGCAATATAAACAACAAAGACACTAAAGCCAAAGAAACTATAGAAAACCCTGCTAGTATTGTTAATAGTAATTTTYGTAACATAGACACTCAAGAAAACAACRAGAGTCTTCAAAATGCTAAAAAACCAACTACCAAACAGAATAGTAACAATGTCAACAACAATAAAAGGTTGAATGAAACGTTTGATGACGAAACAGCAAGCATATCCTCCACTAAAAAACGTAGAGTAAAGAAAAATAACAACGACAATGGAACGACCAAAATCATTAGTAATAGTAATACCAGTGAGATTAGTAGTGCAAATGATGCACATAAAATGGAAAAACCTGTTCAAAAAGTCGATTCAAGCACTTCAAATGGTAATTCTAGCAATAATAATAATAATAATAATAATAATAATAATAATAATAATAGAACTRCTAAGAGAAACAATAACACCAACAACACCAAACYTGAWACTCCACCAAATGCAACCATAGATCAAACACGGCAAAAACAGAAAWYYTCAAACTCCAATTTTTCCAAACCTAACGCACCAAAAGCAACAAAACCATTGCCTCATACACACAAAGATTATCAACCAGATACWCCAAATAAAAGACTTTTGAACGCGTACATATACGATTTCTTAATCAAATCACAACTAAATAAAACGGCAAAATCGTTTGTTAAGGAATCCGTTGTTGAAGAGCGTGGAAAACCTCCTGTTTTAGATCCTCAAGGAAATTTCGTATCGTTTGATCTAACTTATAATGTGCCAAGAGGGTTTTTTTACGAATGGTGGCAGATATTCTGGGATATCTTCAATGCCAGAACAAATAGAGGTGGAAGCGAACTTGCACAAAAATATTACAAATCAGAACTCATAAGACAAAAACCAGAACATTATTATAGACAAGCAGTCATACAAGCTGCTCATATCCAGCAATTGGCTGAACAAAGGGGAGAATACCACATGGAAATGATAGAGAGGCAAAGCCTGCAAAACATGCAGTATCCTCCTTATCCTATGTACATGTCTGGTTCTTCTTCTTATCCCTCGAATCATCCATATGGTCCGCCGCAGGGTTTTCCACATGGGCCTCCACATGGGCCTCCACATGGGCCTCCACATGGGCCTCCACATGGGCCTCCACATGGGCCCCCACAAGGTCCTCCACAGGGTCCCCCACAAGGTCCTCCACAGGGTCCTCTGCATGGGCCTCCACATGGGCCTCTGCATGGACCTTCATATGGTCCAGCTGTAAGTTTTGTGCCGAATAAGAGGCAGGTTCCTCCTTCTGGGGCACCTCGCTATTATCATCCTTCTCAGGGAATCCCGAAAAGTGTTCTCCCTCAAGGTGCTCCCACAGGGGCTCCAGTAGGGCCACCAAATGGTACGTCGTACGAAACTCGCGGTCCAGCTCCTGGTACGTACATTCGCGGTAAGCCTGGCCAAATTTCTGATGTGTCCATGAGACCTACCTCAAGCTCGATGTCGCAGACTTACTCATCTGGACCATACCCTCCAGCGCAGTATCCGTATGGGACCTATCCTGGGTCCAATGCATCTGTGAACAGAAATACACCAAGTATGACACCTTTCAACGATAGGAGCAATACAAATAACTTGGTGTCGCAAGGGGGACCATCAGGAACAATGAGTTTTCAAACTCAAGTCGAACAACAACAACAACAACAAAATATTGGTCAACCTCAACAAAATACGCCAAAAGCAGGCAACCCACAATCCATGCAGCAATCTTACTATCCACAAAATCATCCTCCTCCAGGACCACCGCAAAACTTGGCTGTCTTTCCACAACAGAAAAAAAAACGGCCCGTTACACAGGGCTCCCCGCTAGCTGAAACCAAGTTTCTGGGACCAGAACATCAAATGGACAATATCATTAAACAAGAAGCAAATAGCACCGCCTTTCCAACCAAAAAATTCGAAAAGCAAAGCACAACAAATGGGAAAAGTACCAGTCGTAAAAGCAGTAAATCGAGTAGCAGAAGACCAAGTGGGTCCAATCCAATGGGAAACCCTGGTGGCACCCTCAACAATGGGACCGAAACCAATGATGCCGACTATGGGAACACCGCGCAATTTCCGAAATCCCAAAACACCACTGACAAAGCAAAGCGAAGCATGATGAGGCCGCCCTCCAAAACCTCGTCCCCTCGAGCCGATGCTACTCCCTCTGGTAATGCGGCTTTTGCATTGTCTCCGCCCACTTATCAGTCCATGAGCAAGAAAATTGCCAAAAAGAAAATAGCCAATGTGAGCGATAACAGCCGCAGTGCAACCGAGCTTGCTCAAAAGGACACACAGCAAGTCAACAAGTACTATTCTGCCCCAACGACTCCAGCTTCAAGTATCTTCCCCAATTCAAATGCAAGCAAAAAAAACGGTTCAAACACGGTACCACCGCCACCCGGGACAGAACCTCTCTCTGCGCAAAAAAATCAGGGAAACGGCAAAGAGTCGCCAGGTTCTGCTTTCTTTGTCCCTAATGTGCATACAACATCAACGACTGCGAGCACTCTTGCAAATAATGCCAATTTCATGGCAAAAAAGCAACAGCGTGTCTATGCGAAAACACCCACTGTGGGTGGCTCCCCCGCTGTATCTGCGTACAGCCAGGCTTTGAATGCGGCACCACAARCAAACAATTATTTTGCCTCGCCGAGATCGCGCCCACCTATTGGTGAAAATKTTACTGCCGCCAGGGAACACTATGACTCAATGAACACCTTACATGATGGGTACAATACACAAAATGGAATCAATGGACCACAACCACCTTTTCCGCAAGAAAACTACGKTGGAAGCAGTTTGGGAGGATACCCTCACGACAATGATGAAAACCTGCATATGGGCGATGCACGAATGAATGRGAGMGGRTTGAACTTCAACGGGTTTTCACCCACACACCCTACACATGCACCGCCTGGAACTGCGACGGCAACTGGGCCAATGCATCAGAAGGCAACAAACAATATGCAACCCATGCACACTTACCAAAACCACAAGTCTACTTCTTCGGACAGCCCGGTGCAAGAGTTGGATGTGGATGGCTTAAACCATTTTTTCAACTGGGACAATTCCTAATMAAGCTATACAAGTGATTGAACTACACACCGAGGAAAAAGTCAAACATTAATTTATACAGTCAAGTAGGTAAGTTGATACAAAAGCGCATTTGCTTGGTTTTAAGCGCCGCTCGGTAGTTTATATCTTGCAAATCTTGAAAGTATAAAAGTCCTTTAAAGTAAAAAAAGAAATGGTCTTGGTGGTGGAAACTTTTCACGTCGGGAATGGATCTTCTCATTTCGTATGAGTTATGATGATTTCTGGAAGATTCTTTTTTGGAGTACTCTTCATGTTTTTGAGAAATCAATTTGAATGGAATAACTTTTTTGCCAGAGTTSAGTGTTTTAAACCCAAAARAATGAAAGTAATTGTTGATAAGAGAATGGCTAAAGTAATCTTGATCTTCAGTGAGCAATTCCAGTTTTTTTTTCTCTAGTYTTCTCAAGCCATGTATCTGATCATGACTTAAAGTTACTTCAAAGATGCCATCAAAATCCGARARACCTCTGGTTGCGCACGTAATTTTTAAACTTAAATCAAAAATATTTGTTTGAAAATGCATGATCTCGAATGTAGTAAAGTTCAATGAAGACTTTACTGATTCTTTYATGTCTAAGTCTGTGTTTTTGATGACACCTAAAACATGACACAATGGATTTTTTTTTTTGTTCTTAAAATGATTTCCCTGTGTGACCGGTTTCAAAGAAATTTTGAAAAAAAYGACTTYATAAAGACCAACCACAACAAAAATATCGTACTCCCCAATTCTAGCTACATATTGAAATTTCCAAATTGTTTTGATGCTRGTTYCTTGCAAATTTTTTTCAGCAGGGGTAATTCCTAAGAAAGGATCRAATTTCTCCACCAATTGGAGACTGCCGTAAAAGGGATCAATACTGAAAAGCAATAGATACGGCTGCATSGTGATGGTTTCAAAAGTTTGAACAAACACAAATAAATCACCCAACTGGTTGGTCGGCATAAGCACTGCTGACACAATCAATTCTTCTGCCTTCAATTTATAAGTTGCAATCTCTTGTTTATTTTCAACGTTCAAAATATGCAAACTATTCTCCATACCAATCCCAGTGGTTGTAAAAATAAGCCARTTTTTCCCCTCATCCAGATGAGGTACCTGACCGATCCATGATACGTATGTATCCTTTGCCTCCCAAAGGGAATCATTAAAAATGTTTTGCACTGYGGTCTCAATCCTTTTMAATTCGTCAYCGTCATGAATGTATTTATAGATCTTGCTGATTTTGTTATTTCCACTTTTCTTGGAAACCCTGTTTGTAAACATATCTTTTGATTCACAAGTGGAAATGTAAAACACTTGTTCATTCTTTTCCAAATCATCATTTTTTTTATCTTCTATGGTATGCACGACTCGTAGTGCAAAAGTCACATCTTTATCACTCTCCCTTGTATCTACAACGCAAGCAGGYTSTAAGTAAATGAAACTATCGTCTCTATAKCTTGACATGCTACCCACGCTTGTGAACAGATACTTTATTACAATGTCTCCAATTCTACACTCCCAAAGTTTTTTTTTTGCACTTTYTTGGATGTTTGCAAGTMAAYTGAATTAACTTGAATTGAGATGAGCTTTGACGRTTGGATATTTTTGAGAGATGTGAAGAGAAWCATTGACTTCTCGGACCCTTTGTTTCCCCGAATGTTTCAAAAGCATTTTATTCTTTGSGCAAACTCGGTATACAAACTATCCGAAACTTRTCTACATTTTCTCGYCTTRTAAYAACACAAGMAAAAAAAAAAAGAAAAGACTTTTTCTAAATYCATCTTGATGCAGTATAAACAATRAGCAACAAAACGAATGAAAAGTATAAACCCTTAACAATGCATCAAAATATTATGTCCACTGTAACGAATATAATTTAAAAGCRCTTACCCCTGCATATATGGTTTTCTCAGACAGTCTTGCATGACTTCAACCGAAARAAAATACCAACAAAAAAACAAAAAAAAGAAAACAAAAAAGAAAACAAAAGAAGAGTGGC
Source organism: Hanseniaspora osmophila (assembly GCA_001747045.1). Taxonomy (NCBI): domain Eukaryota; kingdom Fungi; phylum Ascomycota; class Saccharomycetes; order Saccharomycodales; family Saccharomycodaceae; genus Hanseniaspora; species Hanseniaspora osmophila. The sequence goes on along the minus strand of LPNM01000008.1, from coordinate 1,309,502 downwards.
CCATTTTTTGTCACAATAGACACAATAGAGATTACTAAATGACAATACGGATGGAATTAATTGGTCAATGCCTCTTTGAACCGAAAAGTCTTCAAGAACTTTTTAAAATGATTCCTCTACTCACTCGCTTACTCATTCAAATTCATGTTTCAAACCTTTTAAACCTTAAACTTCATGGACCGCCGTACCGTTCAAAAA
>LPNM01000008.1:1296436-1309204 GCA_001747045.1 Hanseniaspora osmophila | reverse complement strand
ATTTGTTGCTTTTGCTTTTCTTTTTTTAATTTACACCTTTGAGAATTGAAAATAATACGACAAATAATCATTATTTCTTTGGTAAACGACGATCATGAGATCAGTTGGTAATTTACTCATTAGCTTTTGTTTTCTTACTGCCTCTTCCAAATTTTTTTTTTTTTGTGTCAAGCGTTATTAAATCATTTGTTGCAAAACAATTTGTCTTCATCTTAATTGGCAATTCCAAGAACTAACCAAGTAACCTCTTTTCCTGTGTTTTTTTTTTTTCTGATCTCTTTCCAACACCTCTACAAAAATAACCCATGGGAAAAAAACATCGTCCCATTTCTAATGTCAATTACAATTACTGTATGATCCAAATCAAACATCAAGATCAAGAGGAAAGGGGCAAAAGGTAGTGCAGCTACACTTTCAACATTAATGTCCCAAAATCATCTGATTCTATATCCTAAATTAATTCATCGGATCTTTGTGTCCCATATGTGTCTATTTATCTTAGATATCCGTTTTTTCGAAGATCTTTTATTTTTGAACTTCCGTACTTTTCAACTGTCTACATTTTTTTTTTTTTGAAGACTAATACAATACAAAGACTGAACATAATAATATTTACACTCATGCAAAAGTCAAAGTTTTGTTTTCCAAACAAGTCTCTTCCACCTTCCTTATACTCTCATCACCTTCTTCTATTCCATCAGATAATGATGATACGGTACTAAATTGTGGGACTAACAATATCACCAATGGTCTTCTTTCCTTTTCAAGAGCGTTGCTYCTTGGAGACGTATTAAAAGTCAACGTACGGAAGAACCTGTTCCGTGAAAACAATTCTTACTCATTGCTACCCTCTTACTTCTAAGTTCTTCATCTCTTATTGGACTTAACATTCTCTTTTAACATCTAATATTCTATCTGTATGTTGTTGTGTTTTTTTTTCCTCTATTGATTCGGTATAAATTACAGGATGACTATCCAACGGCTTTGGTAAATATCTTTTTTTTTTAATACATAATTTACCCTGMTATTGATTGTACTACAATACAATAYAATATWAGACAATACAATATAATAAAAKACAATACAATAATTACAAGATAATYAGTCAGTCTTTTTCCGTACGTCCAATTTAATAATTAATTTTGTTACATTTTGATATGTTCTCTTACAGTGTCTTGGTTTTTTATTCTTTTTAAAGGACATRAAAATAAATGTAAATAAGGGAAATTTTAACAAAACCAATTGTTTAATTTCAACWGAAAAGAGTATTTTTCTTATTTTTATTATKMTTATTATTATKMTTATTATTATTATTATTMTTATTATTATTTATTATTTAATTCGTAATTCCAAATTGTGTGGGTGACTATTTATAGTACTATGTTGTTTTCTRTTATGCAGCTAAGAATAACTTGTAAKGGTTTGCCCTTTCATTATWTATATTTTTTTTTGCTTTGTTCTCTAAGGTGCAATCCTTAGGTGCTTCCTTGAAATTGCATACAGCACAAGACAACACCATACAACACTGCCTATGATAAATTACATATTAGACTAAGAAAAGCAACCAAGAAAAATACAATTTATGCCATTTATACTATATATCTTTTATGTTGGCAACTAATACCATACCTACTTTAATCTCTGACTCAACTCATTAAAAAACAAGGCAAGACAAAGAACTCATATTAGACTGAAACAATACACAACAACAMCAACAMCACCATAATAATMATCATCATCAGATTAGTTTTCTCAATAGAGTCAGTTCATCGATACATTCTCAATACRATTTACTRTCTATATTCATACAAATGATGGTGTTGTTCCAACTTGACTCAAAATTAAATTAAATTAAATTCGTACTTTTAAGAACTTGACTAACAATTACTTTTTTGGAAATTGTTCGATTATCAATGTGTGTGTTTGTGCACGGTTATACTTTGGTTGGCAGTTTAAAATGGATAATTTAAACGGTTCAGTAAGATCGAATATTATTGTGTTGCATGATGAAGACGATGATTATGATCATTGTTWAGCCTTGATATGTTGCWAATTGTAACTCAGTTGATTGTGATCTTTTCATGTTTTCTTTTAAATTATAACGATTTGGAAAAAAGAAATTCATGTCAGTTGTCTGTGTAAAACATTATCTTAATTAAAGATGATATAAGTTTATGGAAATTGAAATTAAAATTATATATAAACAACATGAATTTTAAGATTTAATCTTGATAAACGGTTTCATTATCGATTTCAATTATCTTTCTCACTCATCTTATACACTACAAATATAAAAAAAACAAAAAAACCCATCAACGACCAAAACACTAAGACAACTTCGACTTCAACAAAAAAAAAAAAAAAAAAACAAATCAAACAAACAAACGTTATCAAGTTTTTTTAAATCTAAGTTTTATTTTATTCATCATAACATACAAATAATAACTTTCTAAAAAATGTCAACGTCTGGTCAAAAAAATTTAGGAAGAACAAAAATGCAAAGTTTTTTCAAATTTTTGGAAATTCCTCATGATAAAAGAACAACAATCTCTGTGCTAAGAAACCCAGATTTGTTGCCTATTCCAACCGAACACCAAACATGGGGGTTTTTCAGTAATTTTGCCTATTGGGGTTTATTATCTTTCAACATTGGTACATATTCTGCTGCTTCTGCTGCTTCCGGTATTGGGATGTCATACGCAAACATCATTTTATCTTATTTTGTTGGGGATTGTTTGACTTTGTGTTTTACTATTGCCAATTCTTTCCAAGGTTTGAATTATAAAGTTGGWTATACATTGACATCGAGATTTGTTTTCGGTATTTACGGTAGTGGTTTGGGGATTTTGATTAGAATTTTAATGAGTATTGTYAATTACTCTTGTAACGCTTTTATGGGTGCTTATACCGTCAATTTAATGATTGAAAGTATTTTCCCACAATATTTGAACATGAAAAATACTTTGGATCACAATGTTGCCATGAATACTAGAGAATTGATTGGATTCATCATTTTCCATGGGGTTTGTGTTGTTGCTTATTTTTTCAAACCATACAAAATGAACTATTTGTTGATTTGGTCTTCTGTTGCTTCCATGGCTTCCTTTGTTGGGTTATGTATCTATTTGACCCATTTAGCCGGTGGTGTTGGTGATGGTTTCAAAGGTTCTTCTCAAACCATTCATGGAGCYACTTTTGCCCAACAATTTGTTTACATGGCTTCTTATTGGTTTGGTTCTGTTTCTCCAGGTACAACCAACCAAAGYGATTACTCAAGATTTGCTAAAAAACCATGGGCCATGTCTTTGGGTATTGCTTTGGGTTTATTGATTCCAACAAATGTTGTTCCTATTATGGGTGTTGTTGGTACAAGTGCTGCATTGAAAGCTTTCCCAGGTACCACCGCTGACGATGTTTGGATGCCTAACCAAATGTGTGAATTGATTTTGGAAAACACTTATACAAAAGGTGCTAGAGCAGGTGTGTTTTTCTGTGGGTTGAGTTGGACTGCTTCTCAATTGGCTTATAACATTAGTTCTTGTGGTGTTCCTGCCGGTTTTGATGCTTCAGGTATTGCTCCAAGATATATCAACGTTTTCAGAGGTGCTATGGCTTGTGCTCTATTGTCTTGGGCTTGTCAACCATGGAACTTCTACAACAGTTCTTCTACTTTCTTGACTGTTATGTCTGCTTTCGGTGTTATTATGACTCCAATTTTGAGTATTATGATTTGTGACAATTTCTGTATTAGAAGACAACGATACGCAGTTTCTGAAGGTTTCAAAGTTAAAGGTGAGTTTTATTTCACAAAGGGTGTCAATTGGAGAGCCATGTTTTCCTGGGCTGCCGCCACTGCTCCAGGTTTGCCAGGTTTGTACTACCAAATCCACCCAGACCAAAAACATTCTCCAGGTATTGACAACTTCTTCTACGCCAATTCTTTTGTTGCCTTTTTGATTTCTTTCTTCTCATACTGGATTCTATGTTTGATCTGGCCATTAAAGATCACTATCAAACAAGATTCAAAAGATTACTACAACGCCTTCACTGAAGCTCAAGCTTTGAAAAAGGGTATGATCCCATACAGCCAATTGACTGAAGAAGACTTGAACGAAGTCGGCTTGTCTAAAGGTGAAGACAGCGCTTCCACGGTCACTGAATCTGACAGTGAAACTTCCAAACGTGAAAGCATGGTCTACGGTAAAGATGAAGAAACTGATGTGAAAAAATCTGATTTGGAAACTGAGGAATCTCCAGAATCCAAAAAGAAAAGTGGAATCTTTTCTTCYACTGGGTTCAAATGGTTCCGTTAAACCTTATCAARTTGAACAAAATTTAGGAATACTTTGAAAAACCATATTCAATATAGAGTGTAGTGTACTATAATTAAACAAAAAAAAAAAATAATAATACCCAAACTGCGCTTTACTTGATTTGATGTTGTTTTTTTTTYTTCAGGACTCCTCTTTGTTGYTCGTATGTACATTAAACTCATATACTTCATTAATCAAAACTAATAATTAACATTGACTTCGTGTAACTTCAATTTAAGAAAACTAGGATTCAAAGGGAGTCTGATTGCAAAACGGCCCTGGTTGGTTTCATTCTTTTGATTTTTATTTCTGGATGAATGTGAAGTATCAATGATCAGAATAGATCAAATCCACTGGTATGGTGGTGGTGTCTTGTTGTTTTATTTGTATTTGTTAAGATAAACACACACCACAAAATATTCAACACATATTGTTTACTTTTACACATGCCATTTGGAGTTTTGGCTCAAATAAGTTTTGTAAAGATGAATAAAACCTACTCTATAATAAAGTAAACAAATAATTTTTAACACCAGGTTACCCGACGATAACGGTACATTTTAAAAATACCAGAATGTGAATTCCTGGTCGCGAAGGTTTACAAAGTTTTTTTTTTGGATGGTGATTAAGTCATTTCAATTACTCCTTCAGTTATATACTGAATAATGGTTAMTGCAGTAAAGAAAGACATTAGCGCAACCAGCCCACAGACTTCAAGACAACATATTYAACACATTGCTCAAAARAAATGTCTTTTTTTGGATCGACTTTGAATAACAACAATGCAACAAACAGCCCGCTAGGCTCAACAATGAACAATGGACTTGGTGGGGGCATGAACAACACAATGGGAGGCATGAACAGCATGAACAACACGATGGGCGGAATGAACGGAATGAACACGATGGGAACCAACACGCTGGGCGGGGGATTCAACACAATGAACACAATGAATGCGAACACTAACACCAACTTTGGAAGTCTTGTGCCGGAATTGGCAAACGATATAACGATTGCCAACCCAGCCAGTGACTCTGTTTCTGATATATCTTTCAACCCGCAGCAAGACCTTATTTTCAGCTCGTCTTCCTGGGACGGAACAGTGAAGATTTGGGACGTGCAGACTGGGGTGCCTCAGGARAGATCACAATACGTTCACAACGCACAAACAAACACCCCGGTATTGTCGACCAGGTGGACCGATGATGGGTCGAAAGTGGCGAGTGGTGGGTGTGACAACAACATTATCTTGTACGACATCATGTCGCAGCAGCAACAGGTGATCGGAACACACGACCAGCCGGTTCAAGCCATCAGATTTGCACAAGTTGGCCCAACAAACCAGAGTATTTTGGTGAGTGGGTCTTGGGACAAAACCATCAAGTATTGGGATTTGAGACAGCCACAACCGGTKTGCACCGTGCAGATGCCGGAAAGAGTATATTGTATGGACGCCAAATCGAAGTTGCTGGTTGTTGGCACAGCAGGGAAACAAGTTGCCGTCATCAATTTGGATTCGCCACAAACAATTTTCAARACRATGGTTTCCCCATTGAAATGGCAAACGAAATCTATTGCATGTTTCAATCAAGCAAACGGGTACGCTTTAGGTTCCATTGAAGGTAGATGCTCCATCCAATACATTGATCCAGAAGAGCACAGAAAAGTCGGATTTTCTTTTAAATGCCATAGACCAAATACACAAACCGTGGGAGGCACTTCGTCAAGTTTGGGATCTGCAAGCTCCGGTCCCGTGGGGAAGAGCAGCCCAGCATACGTCTATGCAGTKAACAGCATTTCTTTCCACCCAACATACGGGACTTTTGCTACTGCAGGTGGAGACGGGTCCATCAACTTTTGGGACAAAGACTTGAGACACAGGTTGAAAGGGTTCCCATCGTTCAAGGCCCCAATCTCGGTTGGCACTTTTAACAGATCGGGGTCCATATACGCATACGCTATTTCCTATGACTGGGCCCAGGGCCACAATGGCCGGAAACCAGAATACCCTAACGTGATCAGACTCCATCAGTCTTCAGACGACGAAGTGAAAGAAAGAAAGAAGCGTTAAACTAATATTGAACAAAAAAAAAAATGAAAATGGGCAAAAGGACAAAAGAGGTTAAGTGAACAATACCTAATATCAGGATATCCATGTATACATATATCTCTCGACTATTGCATTCAAAATAACTGTTACAGATTTAGTAAACTTAGTACTTGTTATTGCAATCTTGTAAACGTAAATGGTGCCTGTCTGCAATGATCTGAAACCTCTCTGTCACGTGTACGATGGGTAATTTTTGGAGCAACGTTGAAAAAAAAAAATGCCCTTTCCAAAACAGATTTCTGCACTGTTTTCTAAGTTAATTGTAGTAAAAAAATACGATTTGCGTCATTTCACGACGAAAAGCGTCAAAAACTTGAAAAATTTGAAAAATTCGAGAAAATCTTTTTGAAAAWTTTTTTTTTTTTTTTCGTTTTCCTTTCGCTTCGGTTCTTGYGATGTCGAACCCTTTCTTTCTTTTTGTCTTTAGTCTTTGTCTTCTTTGCCTTGCTTAAACTTCTTTCCACTATTGATTTGCTTTCTTTTTTTTTTTTTTTATTTTTTTTTTTTTTTCATACAAATTTCTCCAATTTTCGTTCTCCAAGCTGTTAAAGTTGTTCATTTGATATGTCCTTCTGGAAAACTATGRCTTCTAATTCAAGATAACCATTYTTACTTGTCTTCTCCCGGTACACTTTTATTCCAACTCATACATCAACGCCTTTTTGAAATAAGAAACTAGAAAAACAACTAACCAAAGAAGYCTCAGATTCAACGAAAGAGCAAACCTGGGAACCATTGACTGTGTTTCATTTAGAATAGATTCCCGCGCACCTGCTTTTTTTTTTTTTTCAATCCACATTTTTTAGGACATCAGACCTGATCATTTATTGAATCAAAGTAAACTTGGAAAATAGGTTTTTCGTTCGGGCATTTTTAGGATCATCATTTTTGCCTTTAACTTTTGGCTTCAATTTTTTGCTTCAATTTTTAGCTTCAATTTTAGGTTAGGACACTAAWAAAAATAAACGGCAAGATAGTATACTATTTGGTTTCCATTTTGTACATTGTTTTCCACATTATTGGTCTTTTTTTCATTCCAACAACAATTATAGAACACTATTATAGACAGACACTAAGGTTGTATTATTTTTCAGTTATATTCCCATTCAAGTTTTTTTTCTAATTTACAATATTTTAGAGAAAAACACACATAACAAAGTACATTTGTCTTTTTGATTTTGAAATTAGGTTTAAACATTAATTAAGGTTTTATTATATTTTTTTTTTTCTCTTTTTCATTTTGCTACATTTTCAAACTTTTTTTTACTAAATTTTAGCAAAATATAAACAAAATGACACACTCCATTCAAAGAATTCCATTTTTGTCTCAAATCGAGGACATGGAAGCCTATGTGTCTCAGTACAAAGATATGAAAAACAACAACAATACAAATATGATTATGAATTTGAACAATGCTGCCAACAACTATAACTACAATAACTCGACAAATAATGGCAATAGCTCTTATGGTTYAAACCAAAACCATATCAACAATCCAAGCAGCAGCGTAATGCATACTGTTCAAAGCTACAACAACATTCATCACRACCAACAAAACAACAAAAACAACAATAACAACAATAACAACCGTCACCACCATAATCACCATAATTACCATAATAATCATTCTACGGACAACAACAACAACAACAACAACAGCAACAGTAACCATTACCAAAACCATCAAAACGGTTACAAAGGGYTCAATGCGAACCATAAAAACAACAATGGAAATGGTAACATGAACGGGGGAAATGGAGCTTCTATGCAAAGCTATGGATCGCAACTACAAGTTCAAAGATCTGGTGGTGTTTTGAATCCAACCAGCTACTCTTCTTTGTATTTGAACAATGACATGGCATCAGCTCCTAACTACTTGAATGTTCCAGCTCATTTTACGAACGGTATTTACAACGGGTCTGCTTTRGATTTGGAATCAGTTACAGGTATCACCACTCCAGCTCGTCCTGCCYCTTCAACTCCTCTGTACCACAATTCTAATGGATATGATCAGCTTTTGCACCAAAGATCTAATTTGGTTTCCCCAGGACTTTCCACTCCAGATGGCTTGCTTTCTTCGCAAACTCATGTTACACGGAGCCAGCCTCCTTACATCAATGATTTTTACAAACAAAAAAACGAAACAGGTTTAGGACAATCTACCTCGCTTTACAATTTGCAAAACTCTATGCAATCTAATCCGTTTGATAGCAACAAGAGCATGATGAGCAGCAGCAACAACAACAGCAACAGTAACAGCAACACTAACAACAACAACAACAACAACAACAACAACAACGTTAGCATCMACGACAACGGCAATCACATGATTAATGACAACACGCAAGGAAACTCTTCCTTAAACACGGGGAAAATGAATGGTTTATATTCCATGAACAGCACGTCTCCGTTTGCTAGTAGCACTGCAAGTTTTAATGACGGTGGCCTATACACAGGGAACCAAACGGCCTCCCCGTTTTCCTACACTCAGCACGYGGGTGCTTCTTCCACCGGTGGGGTTGCCATGAACGGTCACTCAGGTTCGAGCGGTCAGCATTTGCCTTTGCAACAGCTTGAACAGTTGCAGCTTCAAAACTTGCARAACATGAATCAACCACAACAGCAACCACAGCAACCAAGCGGACAACATCAGTTTTTGTCTCAACAGCCTAACTTACAACCATTCAATTCAGCAGGGTCTTCRTCTGGACAACTRAGTAACTCTTCTATGCTAAGTCCCTATAACAAAATTTGGAGCGACAATATGAGTGTTTGGAGTTGATGCGATTGCAAAGGCTCATTGAATTGGCAAGTYTTTATGATATTTTGAAGGCGTTTTATGCAAACTATACGTTTTTYTCAAATAGTTAGATATATATTTATGTACAGGTTTAACTTAGCGTTATTTTATGGATTTTTTTTTTTTCTACCATTTTATACTTAGTAGTTTTTTGAATGTTTTCTCAAACAGTTTGGCATCAATCTTCCCCTGTGTGYTTCGCATTCCCTGCCCTATCAAAAATTTCAAGCTGTTTTTCTTTTGACCGTTTTTAATTTGATCAAGAAGTTTGGGATCGTTTATATCGTTTATGATAGATGAGCAAATTTCGGTTAGCTCTGTTTCGTCTACTTGCTCAATTTTGTTCAACTCAAACTCAGAAATCAAAGCGGCAAAATCGGGTGATGAAATATTGTTTTCCATGATGTGAAACAACAACAAGTCTCCACTAGTCTTACTTATTTTATTGTCATTGATCATTTGCAAAAAGTTGGCCAAACCTTCCGGAGTCAGTTTGCAATCGTCCAAATGCATTTGCAATTTGTTCAAATTTCCAAGCATTACGTGAATGATCCAGTTGCTTGGTAGTTTGTAATTGATGCGTGGTTTTGAGTCATTTATCAAAAATCGATCATACAAGCTCACATATTTGTGGAAAGTCTGCAAATAATACTCCAATAGTCCTTCGTTGGTGTACAACGCGTCGTGTCCACTAGAGCTTACAGTCAAAATCTTAGCGTCTTTCAAGCTCAAATTATAAGGTGCAGTCATCAATTTTTTCATGATTTCCTCGGGAAGTTCAGGAATCAAAGAAGAAACATCTTCGATGATACTGGGAGCCAAACTCAACGGCGGCAACTCACTGTCAGGCATGTACCTATAGTCTATGGTTGTTTCTTTGCTTCTAAGTTTAACCGTTTCCACACCAGTCCAACCTCTGGTTTCTGATTGTTGCAATTTTAGTGCCGCTTCGTTGTTTCGTATTATCTCAACCTGTCTCATGTACTCATACTTGATACTATTCATCACAGAGCTTGTATTTGGCAAATTCTTCAACTCTACTCGTGCAAAATCATTGACCGAGATGTTCACGTCTATCCTCATTGCACCTGTTTCCAGGTCCCCAGTTGAGACTTTTAAATGCCTTACCAAACTTTGGTATTTTTTGATAAATGCCCTGATTTGTTTCAAGTCGCTGAAATCAGGTGCAGTAACCATCTCAACTAAGGGGACGTTTGAACGGTTCAAATCAATCAAACTTATCTGGTCCTTCTCGTCATAAACCGTTTTCCCTGTGTCCTGCTCAATTTGTAACTGAAGAATGTTGATGAGATGCTCATTTTCCAATATACCATCAAATTGCTTGTTCAAGCACATGACACCATTTTTTGCAAACGGATTGTAGTGCTGAGTGATTTGGTATCCCAATGGCTGATCACCGTAAAAATAGTGTTTTCTGTCAAATGTGGACTGCAAATTGATTTTGCAATCAAGAGATTTGGCCAATTTTAGTGCATAAAGTACCACTTCTGGGTTCAAGTTTGGTTGCGTTCCGGGAAGAGACACGTCAAAATATGAGGTCCGGCTATTTGGTTCAGCCATTGATTGGAACGGCTGGTTTTCAGCCATGGAAAATAGTTTGTGCGGAGTGTTTAGTTGCGTATGGATTTCAAGTCCACATTTCAATTTGTAATCGGGAAGTAGCTTGAAATTTGAATTTGCTGTAGCCCACGAACTGGCATATCGTTTGCATCTTAGCATCGTTATTTTTCCAGCTACCGGATTTTGCTACTCAGAGCATGGAAAACACGTTTTATGTTGCATTCCAATGCCAGCTATAGCAAATCTAGCTTTACAGTCTTGGATTTTTGAGTTGGATGAAAAGAAAGACATATTGGAAATGTTACAAGTCACATGACTTCAAAAATGAACACTTGATCACCTTTGAAAGCAATCATTACAAATGAATGACACCAAATTATGAGATGAGGTGAGCAGATTAGGTAGTGACTAAGAAGATGTGCAGATCACGAAGCGTGGGTATTATCAAAAACATTTTTGTTCAAAGTGCTTAATAACGAACAAGGCTTTGCTCTGTGTTGCAAATTTTCCTTCCACTGGAGTTTTCTAGATGATTCGTCAATCAGAGTTTTCCTTTGGGAAAGAGACATTTCGCGCGATGGAAACAAAGGATAGTGACCAAGTTTCTTTGGAAAGCCACTGTTATTTGCCACAAATCCAGATTGTTGCAGAAATTTGCTTGTTTTTCCTTTATGGTCTTGAGTCCTGTTCGCCTTGCCATCATCAAAAGACGTGATATGTACAAAGATTTCATCTTCGTTTTTGTTGATGTTCACATGGTCTGCATGCRCGTGCAAAAATTGCTCATCTATTTCTGGAACAAGCATAAGCTCAACAGGAAACGGAAACTCATCTGTGCAATCTGCAATGGTTTTCATTATAKGCCACAATGTGCTGTTGTTGTCCACAATCGTTTTGAACAGAGAGGTGACTTTAGGGTACAAAGAGTCTAGGTAACACTTTTGTCTAATGTTTCCTTTTATCAAAGAATCCTGATCAGCAAACAAATCCATATCGTGAAACATTTGACATCTCATTTCCCATTCAGCACAAGGTCCAGTGTTGCCAATTGAAGGATTTTGTAAAATTGCGTAAAATTTCTGACACAATGCATGTCCACAATCTGCCACTAATTTTTCCTCTGTTTGCTTGATGGCGTACTGAAGGTGAGCTATGTTTTGCGCAGTAAGAGGGTTCACAAGCTGCTTTGAATTTGAGCTTAAATTCAAATTGTGCGCATGTAGCTTTTCTGTTAGCGGCGTATCGTTTGTTGAAAATGAGTTTTTTTGTTTGTATTGCAGGTGTTGCGGCGTGCGGTTTGAGCTCTTGTCGCTGACATTGTTCACGCCAATTTGCGGTAAAACATTGTTTAATAAATACGAGTTGTTGATGCTTTTTAGTGTTCTCTTTGTGGGCTTTGAGATATTTGAATGAAATAACGTGCTGTGAATGTTCAGTTTATCCGAAGGAACTAACGATTGCATGCTGGGAACCTGGCTTGGTGCCATTTTCACTTTCTTAGTAACCTCATGAGAAAGCGGTTTTTTCACATACAAAGCTCTTTTTTTGGCTTTTTGCTTTGTTATAACGTGTGCCTGTTTTGCTTTCAAACGACTCTGCGCAACTATGTTTTCGTTGACATTTTTCTCAGCCAAAACTCTACTTGCCAAGTMAGTATTCTTTTTAGCGCTTGAGTGATACATTTGAGATGGTTTGCCTTTTTTTTGATCAGCAAAAGTTTTTTTTTAATTCTGATGTTTGTTCTTGAGCGTTCTTTTTTGACACTAGTTCAAGTATTGCTGTCTTTGATGAAGATGAGTGTGATGCAGTTTTGCAGCTTAAACCATTGATGCATCTTGTATCTTGGCGGCTGTTTCCAAGAATTTGAGTTTGTGTTTACCCGAACATGCATGAGTGTTGAATGTTTTTTTTTTTTTTTTTTCATTTTTTTTTTTTTATTTTATTTTTCGCTCTGTTTCCTTTT
>LPNM01000008.1:1278670-1291126 GCA_001747045.1 Hanseniaspora osmophila | reverse complement strand
TTTTTTTTTTGCAACTTATGTTTTTACATATTACTTGCACACCTTATAGAAAAAAGAAGACTGAAACCTAGGATATATTGCACTGCATTGTGTATATATGTGTAATGTATTGAAGTGTGATGGAGAGCTACAACGGTAGTAATTGCTATCGCTGGTAAAACACTCACTCTTTCTCTAAACCTTTTCCAAAAGTATTTTCTCCTGAATAAGACACATATAAGAACCCATCTTTATCTTTATGTTCTTGATAGATAGAGCTCATCAATGCAGCCGTTGGAGGCAAAGTTTCATTAACAAATATGAAAATGGCCTTTTCAGATGGCAACTTGATTCTTTTTCTAATAACATAGACAAATTGGCCAACGGTCAAATCGTTTGGAACCAAATATTTTCTTTTATCTATGGTAGGGATATCTGACTTATCAGCTTTTTCACATATAACTGGTATTCTATTARTAAATTTTGAGCAAATTCTTTCACTTTCTGCTTTTCTGACTTCAAATGGGAACTGGGATTTAAATGCGGATTTCATGTTCAGACTTGACTGGCTTGTGTTGTTGGCTTTTCAAATATTGAAGAGTCTTGTTGATTRGTGTGGTTTTTTTTTTTTTTTATTTAAAGAAAAAAAGTAGTTGAGCTTATGTAAGATAATAAACTAAATAAAAAAAACCAACAAGTTCTTAGCGATAAAGATAGTAGGCTTAAAACTATCGGTGACCCATTTAACTMCTAAATATGAATGAGTATAAGTATTGGTAACCTTTTAATCTAGTTTATAAACATTATAAAGATATCATCTATATTCAAACATCGATATCTTTCTTATCAGTCAGTAAAATTTATACACATAATAATCATTTGACCTTTTTTTGGGAAGTAAGGGTGTTTTTTATAATTATTATTACTGATATTATTATTACTATTATTATAAGTGCAACAGAGAAATTAAAGTACTCCCTTAACAAAAATGATTTGTGTGTAAATGCGGATATGGTGCGGGTAAAATGCATTTGTAATAGAGGTATTATCACACAATACGAAGTAGAGTGTAGCAAACACACACACACACAMACACACAYATATTGTTAAAAATTAACAAATGYAGCAAGCCTATTATCAGTAATGCACACATATATATCCTAGTAAGTAATCATTGAAAAAATAAATAAATAAGCTAGTCATTGACTATTCAATTTTAAAGTTTTCCAAAAGGTATTGGATGTCCATTTGTTCCTGTTCCTCGAGGTCTTGTAGTTGTAATTCCAATTGTTTTTTTTTATTTTCATTTTCTTGTTCTTTTAGATAATGTTCTTCTTCTTGTAGTTCTTCATGAAGCATCTGAGAGTAGTAAAGTTCTGCTTCTTCAACACTGATCTGATACTTTGCACTCATTTTGTTTATATAACGGTAGTTCCCAACGTTACTATCATTACTAYCATAACTATTCAGGTCATTACTATCATAACTATCCAGGCCATTACTATCATTACGGGTTAGATCAACATCAAGGGTTTTAGAATTGCTGGCATGAAGAAAGTTATCCTTTTGTGTAGGAAAATGTGCCTTCTGCTGAGTTTCATCCACATCATCACCATCAGATGTAAAGGCATCGTACCAGCCGAGATTGTTGTCACCAGATCCTAGAGCTTTATTATCTGTCTCGTCTGGTGAAGWACAYGTCTTTGTGAGCTGCACYCCATCGTTATCCCCATTTGCAGCCATATTGTAATTGTTTCTTCTCTTTTTCTCTCTCACCTCCATCGTCTTCATGTTTTTGTATTGTCTTCTCATCTCTCTTAATATGGTCTGTTTCTTTATCGTGCTAGCATATGCATTGGTTGCAGTCGTTCCATGGACTTTTTCATATTTGGAATATTTGTGCTTTCTATCCTCGATAACACCACTACTATCACTCTTACTGGTACTATCATTATTGTTAAGCAGATTTGGATAAGTCCGGGATGTGTCTCTGTTCATTACACCAAACATGTTTGAGCTTTTGCTTACCTTGTTTGAGCTTTTGTTTATCTTTTTTGAGCTTATSTKTGTTAACGTCTTTKTTACTTTCCCTTATTTCTATCCTTATCTTACACTCGATCACTTAAAAATCGATTAAAAKAAATAACCTAATTGGCGTTATTTTTTTACGCGTCTTGCTGTGCCAAAATTTCTCTCTCTTTTTTTTTTTCATGATTTTTCTGTATGTCAAGTCTTTACTTMTGGCATAAATGTTCTACTATGCCATAAATGTTCTACTATGGCATAAATGTTCTRCTATGGCATAGTTGTTCTGCTATCGTGACTGTACTTCTCACGTGYTCAATGCTYCCAAACATTACCCGAAKAGTATTTTATAAGGTASTATCRGTGTATATGGAAACTTTCTTTATCATGAATAATATTTTTCAAGGTATTCTCGATATAGTCTTTCTATCATCTTCTATTGCTCTTGTAGTAACAACTATTTCCAGTCCTATAGCATTYGATTTCATTGATCAATTTTTGATCAATTTTTTTAACAGTATCAGTCTCYATTTTTTTTTTTTTTGGCAGWCTACTTTAATCATTGTTATAAACACCGTTGCTGCACATGATATGTTKGAAAATGCACAGCTATTTATTCAAAAGTTCGGTTAAGTGTTTTTTCTTCTTCTTGGCCAATATTACACAATATTAACACTTGTACATTTTGGAAATACCATAGACGGATTACATGCATCCGTTTATAAAACAAGTATTTTATTATTAATTTTTTATTTTTAGTTTGATGGGGTGAGTAAAATGCAAGGGGTTGAAAGGGTCATRATTAGATTAAACGGAGATATCAATAGACCTGGAATATATTCCAAGTYTATTATTTTTAATTTGACAATYTTGAAAGAYTCTGTATATAAACAAACCCTTTTTTTTTAWTTTTAGGATCTAAACACCCTACTCCTGTATGTTTTATTTGCAACAAAAAACACAAATATCAAACCAACTCAACAAACTAAAAATAGTAAGTTGCAATTAACCTTTAAAAAACAAACAAATAAAAAAATAATTATGCCAGAAACAACTAAATTAGCAAGAACAGTCAAATTGAACAATGGGGTGGAAATGCCTATTGTGTCTCTTGGATGCTGGAAAATTCCAAATGATGTCTGTGCTAATCAAGTTTATGAAGCTATTAAGCTGGGATACAGATCTTTTGATGGGGCTTGTGATTACGGGAACGAAGTGGAAGTGGGTCAAGGAATTAAAAGAGCCATTGATGAAAAACTTGTTGAAAGAAAGGATTTGTTTATCATTTCCAAATTATGGAACAGCTTCCACCATCCAGACCATGTAGAATATGGTTTGGACAAAACTTTGAAAGATATGGGATTGGACTACCTTGACTTGTATTACATCCATTTCCCAATTGCCTTCAAGTTTGTTCCTGTTGAAGAGAGATATCCACCTGGTTTTTATACAGGTAAACAAGATGAAGAACAGGGCAAGTTTACATTTGAAAAAGTCACTTATTTACAAACTTGGAAAGCATTGGAAAAATTGGTTGAAGCCGGGAAAATCAAATGTTTGGGAATCTCCAATGTCAGAGGTGTTTTGATCCAAGATTTGTTGAACGGATGCTCAATTAAACCACAATGTTTGCAAGTTGAACATCACCCATATCTAACCCAAGAAAATTTGATCCAATATGCGAAAAACCAGGAAATCCAAGTTGTCGCTTATTCTTCTTTCGGACCTGCATCATTTTTGGAAATGGATGTGGAATTGGCCAAATCCACACCATCTCTATTTGAACATCAAGATATTGTATCTATTGCAAACAATCACAAAGTTTCTCCAAGCGACGTTTTGTTGAGATGGGCTACACAAAACGGTGTTGCTGTTATTCCTAAATCTTCCAAACCTCAAAGATTATTGCAAAATTTACATTTTGAAGATAAATTGACATTGAGTAAAGAAGATTTGAACAAAATTTCTAGTTTAAACAAAAACCTAAGATTCAATGATCCATGGGGTTGGAATAACGCAGACATTCCAACATTTGCATGAGTTTTTGTGGTTTTTATCTACTGCTACTACTACTACTACTACTACCACTACTACTAGTAGGACCTATATGTRCACACATTTAATTTGTATATGACATATTTCAAAAAAAAATAATTTGAAAATGATCAGTATCATATTTCTTTATTAGATTTAATATTGCCTAACATACGTCATAAACTCATTTCTAACAGCACCATAGTTGTCTTACCCTCTCTTTCTCGTTGTCCCCCCCACACACACACACAGAAAAGTCGGAACGGGCTACCTTAAAAACCTTTTTTTTTTTTTGTTTTAAAAAAGGAGGGTATATATAYAAATATAAATATATATATRWRTATATATATGAGTCGGGCAACTTGACCAAGATTTTTTTATATATCAGGTGGTATTAATAGCAGTTGTRGTATAAGCCGGTAGGAATAATGCCAAATGTATAATATCACACGATCCAAGGCGATTTAACAATCAAACCCCGATTGATCAGGGTTTCTCTATGTGTGTATGTATGTATGTATGTATGTATGTGTGTGTTCTTGTTTTATGGTTTATGGTTTGTGTATGTTTTTGATGATGTTAATTATCAAGATTCAAAGGGAATTGGATTGAATTGCATACGTTGTTTAAAAAAAAAAAAAAAAAGTAATCAAATCTGAGCCAAGATATTGCTGCTAGATAGGTTGTGGAAAAGTGTTTTCTTTTTGTATTGTTAGTAATAGKTGTTGTTGCAATYGTATTAAAATATACCAAGTGTCGCCATTAGTATTGATAAAAAGTAACAAGCATAAAACACGACAAACTTGTTCAATAACAAAAACAGAACAATGGGGTTGAGAAGATGGATTGCTTCCAATTCAAACAATAATAGCACAGTCTCTTTAAACGATCTCGACAACGAAAATAACAAAAACAAACCGGAAGCCGGGAACAAGTTTTATAAAAGCGGCATCAGTACTGATTACGAAAGTGATAGTGGTGACCGTGGTAGTAAAAGTCGCAATGTCAAGGGAAAGAAGAAAAGATCGATGTTGAAAGGGTTGAGGTCTTCGTTCATTGGRGGGTCCAATAGTGCGAGTGAGAATGAGTCAAGTGATGACGATACAAACACTAATAATGACAATAATGGGATTGGTAAGAAAAACTCTCATTTCTCTTTGTTTTCACAATCAAAGAATAGCTCTCAATCATTGTCGACTGTAAAGAACGAGTTTGAAGATGCTGATGATTATGATGAAAGACCAGAGGCACAAGGCGAAGAAAAACAACAACAGGARAAAGAAGAAGAAGAAGAAAAGGAAGAAGAAGAAAAGGAAGAAGAAGAAAAAGAAGAAGAAGAAAAAAAGGAGCAAGATGTACAGAATAAAGGCGCAACTTCTGCGGARGGGAGTTCATTGGCAAAGRTCATTASAACCGGTTCTAGTTCTACAAATGGGACTTTGACTAATGAACGTTATGCAACAAACGGAAAGGAAATGTTAAATTCTAATATAAAYAATAGTGCTGAAAATGATAATGAAAATCARTTTYGTTCAAAAAATCTTGATTTCGATGTGGAAACCTCGAAAGTCTCCAAGTATAAGACAAAAAATGGCTCGAAATTGAAAAATGAAATTACGAAAAATGATTTTGAACTTGGCGAAAAAGATAAAGCTTCTAATGATATAYCTATTATTGATGAACAGAAAACAATTAAAGATGTCTCCTCAAGTGACAGTTCATCTCAGGAAATGGAACGCGGAGAACACGCAACATCCTCAGCTGACAGCTCAAGAGGAACAACAATGGACAACAGCATGTCGCTGAGCAAACACTCTGACTTGTCCAGTAGAACCAACAGTGCAGGGTTATGGCTGCCCTCGGATCCCATYGCTGTTCCCAAACCGAAAACATTGGTACAAAGTGCAGGTTCAACCATGCTGAATCTGTCTAAAATACCATCCGCGTCCGCTCCAGCAACTCCAACGGGTAACAACTCTGGTATAGGTGCAAATTTATTAAGAAAATCTGGAATGAATAGTACAAGTCACCATCACGATAGTGATCATATCAATCATAGCACAAGCCATAATGGAAGAGTGCATAAGATGATGCACGGAGTGGCCCACAAATTTGCATTTGATGAATCACATAATAATAACCATAGTCATMATAATAATAATAMTAATAATAATAACACTAATAATAACACTAATAATAATACTAATAATCATAATAATCATAATAATGCTAATAATCATTCCGGAACTTCAAAAAAAGCAGAAGTGAGCACCAACAGTGAAAAAGTGTTTGGGCTAGAAAATTTTGGAAACACATGCTACTTCAACAGTATGGTGCAGTGTTTGTTTAGTATCGATGAGTTCAGAATCCAAATGATGACCCCGTTGATCCCAGARGACAACCACGATAGAAAACTGCATTGTTATCCGTTGAAACCAAGATACTTTACCAAACAATCTTTGACCAAAAACAAACAAAAAGACAGTGGGAGCAGTAATAATAGTAGCGGGGCAAATAATGGATACAAAGTCATTAGCACAGATGATGTGTTGGCAAAACTAAACACGTCGTATGACAAAATCATTGTTGGAAGATCCCAGGTGGACAAAAAACGGCATTCGAGTGAWACAAGGAAAAGAAACGCTTTGATCAAAGGACCAGTAGTGAATATAGACCATTTATCAACAAACTACCATCACACTACGATGGGATGGGAAAAGGATGACTCCAAAATCATGTATTACTGCTTGAAAGATTTGTTTGAATATATCATTGAGAACAAATACTACACGGGTGTGGCGTCTCCAATCAAATTTCTCAACTCTYTGAAAATAGTTAATTGCATGTTCAGCACCTCCATGCATCAAGACGCTCAAGAATTTTCAAATTTCTTGCTGAACAGCATCAGCGAGTACCTTGATGCATATCATCACAAGAATTTTGTCAAATATTTGTTTCAAGGTGAAATTGTTAACAAGACCAAGTGTTTGAAATGCAACAACATCACTTTTAGAAATGAACCGTTTTTGGAATTTTCCGTGAATATTTCAAAAAAATACAAAGACCTACAATCATATTTTGACAATTACTACGAAAAGGAGTCTTTATGTGGAGCAAACAAATTCCATTGTGACAATTGCCAATCGTTGGAAGATGCGGAAAGAGTAGCAGAAATAGGGTCATTGCCGAAAATTTTGGTTTTGCACGAAAAGAGATACAAATACAGCGAAAAGGAAAATACAATGATCAAGTTGTTTGACAAATTTGAATATTCACGGAATTTGAAAGTGTGTACGACTTTGTCCAACTCCACAAATGACCCAAATGAAGAACCTGTCAATGTTTGTAAAAAATATGAACTGAACAGCATTGTGATTCACCTTGGTGGTGGTCCTTCTTACGGACACTATATTTCCATTGTGAAAAACAGTGCTTTGGGATGGCTTTTGTATGACGATGAAAGTGTGGAAAGCATAGACGAAAAAGACGTTTTCAAATTTGCTGGAAGTCATGAAGATTTATCTGCAGCATATGTTTTGTTTTACAAAGAGGTTGAAGCTGGAAAAACAGCTGACCCAGATGATGAAAAGTCAAGAAACAAACAGTACCAAAAAAACGTGGCCAACTTCATCAAGAAAGATGAATTGATGAGATTTAGAATAGACGAAAGCAGGAAAAATAGCGTTTCTTCCTCAGCTTCTATGGACAGCATGACAACCAGTGGAAGTCTCATGAGCAATGCCAGTGGCAAGACCAACCAGAGCAACAGCAGTAGCAGTAGCAGTAGCAAAAGCAAAATCAAAAGAAGAGGAACCARACTTTTCAGTGGGTTCAAAAAAAACAACAACTCATCGGCCACAAGCATAAAGGAAGAATCTTAAGGGGGAGAGAGAGAGAGAGAGAGAGAGAGAGATAGCAATTATATCTGATATTTTTTTTTTCTTATATATATATATGATTTATGTGAACTTTAATTTAGGTTATGAGTTAATCTCAATTGTACCTTTTGGTATTATATAGGAGCATGCGTGAACAAGTAGGAAACACTTTCACCGTTGTGCAATCTTCTTATGGCTTCTGCCAATGTTGGACTGATATCTATTTGGTCCAAGATAGCTAGATTTGAATTCACTGGAACTGTGTTTGTGCAAACAACTCTTGAAAGTTTGGAATTGGCYAATCTTTCAAATGCGTTCCCGCTGAAAATACCGTGTGTAACAATGGCAATGACTTCTTTGGCATTCCCCTCGTTTAATAGAACTTCAGCGGCTTTGCACAAGGTCCCACATGTGTCAGCCATATCGTCAATCAACAAACATGATTTCCCAGCAACATCCCCAACCAAAACCATTCTGCTGACCTCGTTGGCCCTTTGTCTTTCTTTGTGGATCAATGCAAAATTCAGATCCAATTTGTCTGCCAAAGAAGCAACTCTTTTGGCACCACCAGCATCAGGAGACACCAAAATGGTGTTATCAAAATCTGTTTTGTTTTTAATATAATTCAAAACACTTGGCTCCGCGTATAAGTTATCCACTGGAATTTTAAAAAATCCTTGGATCTGCGACGCGTGTAGATCCATTGTGATCACATGGTCCGCACCCGCTGTGGTCAACAGATTGGCAATCAATTTTGCTGTGATTGGAGCTCTTGATTTATCTTTTTTATCTTGTCTGGCATACGGGAAACAAGGAATAACGGCAGTGATTCTTCTTGCCGAAGCAGTTCTGCACGCATGAATCATGATCAAAAGTTCCATCAAGAAATCATTGATCTCATCTTGTCCAGTACCAGTCTGGATGATATACACGTCTTCGTCTCTGATACTCTCACCAATTGTCACCGAAGTTTCCTTGTTGGAATACTGGTAAACATTGATTTGAGCCAAGGGTAATCCTAGTTTTTTGCAGATAGCTTCTGCCAAAGCTGGATGTGAGTTACCTGCTAGGATTTTGATACTATTGGAAGACATTCTATGGGGAGCTGGTTAATTTATGCTTTTCCTTTCAGGCTTTTTCAAAATTCAAAACTTTGTTGCCAAATGAAAGTTCTAAAATTTGGTTTTTTTAGTTTTTTTTTTTTGCTTGTTTGTTTTTTTTTTTGACCGTTGGTACGAAATGGGCTGACTCACCAAGACACAATCGTTAACTGGTATTCTTCTTTTTCTTCTCCTTGTATGATGCAAGATCCAGGGATAGTCCGAACTAGCTTTATATAATGCACTATTATCATTATCTATTTTGGGTTTTACTACTTTGATAGATAAGAAACTTTGAGACGTTTGCAAACTGAAAGCTAATTCTTAAACTCTTTTTTTGTACAGATATTGAGTATTTTTTCTGTTTTTTGACTTTTTACAAAAAAAATGCATTGGCATACAACTAAAAGATATTTCAGCCGGAGAAATTAGACCAGGCGGAAAACAGAGTCACAGAGAAAAATGTATATCAAAGTGATGTGGCATGACTACTTTGATACTTTGGATATCCGGAAGGACAAAAAAAAAAGAAAACCCAGAAAAAAAACAAGAAAAAAAAGAAAAAAAAAAAACAAACAAGCAAAAAAGATCCGAGCAGTATCGCRTAAACGAAACGTCWGACGTTCTGTGACGCTTTGTGACGCGCGTCAGACGCATGTRTTATTTACATATAGTACACCGGGTAAAATRAATATTATAAGGTCTCTGTTCTTTCTTCTTTTTCTATGCATTGAAATCATTGTTCTATTATATTCTTGTTCGTCTTGTTGGGTATCAAAAACTGTAAATCTGGTACTGATACTAATGACACGATAACTAAATGTTTTTCTTTGTTGTTTTTTTATAGGTGTGATTGAATAGTTTGAACCGGAATTTGCATAAAAAATGTATTTTACTGATATTGTATTTATTGATGATTGCAAGAAGAGAGTTTTTTTTTAAAAAAAAACCAAGAAAACAGAGCCTGCCAAAAAAGACAACCGCTCACACTACAACATGGCCACCATTCAAGCAAACAAAAGACTTACAAAAGAGTACAAAAACATTGTTGCGAATCCTCCACAATATATCATTGCCAGACCCAATGAAGATAACATTTTAGAATGGCATTATGTGATCAGCGGTCCGCCAGATACTCCGTTTGTTGGCGGGGAGTATCACGGGACGCTGGTTTTCCCAGCCGACTACCCATTCAAGCCACCGGCAATCCGTATGATCACTCCTAATGGTAGATTCAAAGAAAACACGAGACTATGTTTGAGTATGAGTGATTTCCATCCAGATTCGTGGAATCCAACTTGGAGTGTATCCACTATTTTGACAGGGTTGTTGAGTTTTATGACWGGTGACGAGAGTACCACGGGGTCGATTGTGACGTCTGATGAAGTGAAAAAAAGACTTGCTTTACAAAGCAAACACTACAATTCAAGACAAAACACAAGATTTAAAAAAGTTTTCCCTGAATTAGTGGAAGCTTATGAAGAGGAATTAAAACAAATGGAGGAAAATAGTAAAGATGGGGAAAACAATGCTGGTGAAGATTTCAAAATGARTTTTTTAGGAATTGACCAACAAAATGAATTAGAAAGCCGAAAACAAATGGAACGTGCGAAAAATGAAAAAGTTGTTCCATTAAATGAAATTGAAGATCCAGAAGATAGAATACGTGCTGCAGAATTGGCATCTGGGAATTCAAACTCTTCATCCAATTCCAAAGTTTTGAATTTTTTTTCCATGGCTGTAGCTTTTGCAAGTTTGGCATTTCTTTGCAAATACTTATTGGATTGAAAAGATTTTTGAAACAGCAATTTCTTCAAAAAAAAAAAAAAAATTGAATAAAATCAGAAATCTTGGATGATGGTAAAAGATCCATTTTTGAAAACTCAAGAATACATGAAAGAAAAAATGAATACTTCACCTTATGTATATATATATRTATATATACGAATGAAACAGAATTAATGAACCAAGTTGGATAGTCGGAAACACACCCGTGCAATCAAAAAACCTCTACTTTCAAAACAACTTTCCCGTGAGCGTGTCCGGCTCCTAAATACTCCAAAGCGTTTTTGTAGTCTTTCCAGTCATAAACTTTGTCAACAACAACTTTGACTGTTTGGTGTTCCAACATATCGTGTACATGTGTTTTCCAATCGTTGTAGTACGACGTGTTGTATTTTAATGCGGGATCAAACTGGAAATGCGTGTACTGGAAATCCCACGACATCTTCGACCAAAGGGATCTTCCAAACATCTCGAGGTTATTTTTTTGCAGGTTGTTAAACGCGTAGACATCTTTGCGATAATTGAACTTGTAGTCGCCCACAGTGGTGATATATTCCGCGTTTTTGTTCATGATCTTGCTGGAATTCTCAATCAAATCATAGCCTCCAACGAAATCCAAAACCAAGTCGTATTTCCCCTGTGTGTATGGAACAGACAAAACGGCTGTTTGCGTGGAACCCGGAGTGTTGACGTATTCAATGATCTCTTGATCCTGGATCATTGCACTTAGAGTTTTCGATGGTTTGTTTTTCGCAAAGGATAGATAATTGATGAAAATCAATTCGTCTATAAGTTCCGGGAATTGAGCTTTGATTACGTTTGTGGCGTATGCGGAACAAATGATCGTTATTTTTGATGCAATCTTGTAGTGATATTTCAAAATCTGCAATGCAAACATTCCTACACTGGAGCCTCCCCCATAGATCAATATGTTGACGTCGTCGTTTGTGTTGTTTTGCAATTGTTTCACAGTACT
Organism: Hanseniaspora osmophila; assembly: GCA_001747045.1. Classification (NCBI taxonomy): domain Eukaryota; kingdom Fungi; phylum Ascomycota; class Saccharomycetes; order Saccharomycodales; family Saccharomycodaceae; genus Hanseniaspora; species Hanseniaspora osmophila. Next base: position 1,279,349 of record LPNM01000008.1, on the reverse strand, counting down.
TAGCAATGAGTACGCTGCTCCCAACGCATAAGACCCACCAGCCGCTTCTTGCAAGCTCAAGCCTTCCGGTTTCAAAAAAAACACATCTTTGTTTACATCCAATTCTATGGATGATTGCAAAGTCCCCTTGCCCAGATGTGGGTGGAAGAAGGTACCCATAACCACATCATCGATTTGGTAGTCTTTAACGTTTTTCCCCAAATGTGTGATTTTTCCAACAAATTCTCTTCCCAAACCGGTRAACGAGTTCATGTTTGTTGTGTAACCATTGTATATTTTCAAATCAACTGGATTCAAGGCTGCATAGAGAACCTGAACGATCACTGAAGTTGCCTTGATAGGCATTTTGATTTTGATATCATAGGTGAATTGAGGTGCAGAGTTTTTGCTGTAAAAAACTATACTTTTGGTAGGAACATACTTAACGGGTCTCAAAGGTCTGGCAACACGGTGCAGTTCCAGTGGTTGCTCTAGTATTTTCGGGTCTGTCCATCCTTGTTCGCTCATTTTTCGCTTATCGGCTGGGATCTTGTTGTTTTGTGGAAGGTCTTGCAGATTTTTTTTGGCTCTACTAATCACTGCCAAAATACGTGTACGTGTTTAGATATAWAAYTTKTTGMCTGGTTGATYGAATATCGCATCAAAGCTTCCCTTGAAATTTGATTCTACATTCAAAATT
>LPNM01000008.1:1240712-1253355 GCA_001747045.1 Hanseniaspora osmophila | reverse complement strand
AAAAAAAAAAAAAAAAATAAATAAATAAAAAAAAAAAAAACGGCYTGTCCAGTCAAATGCCGACTCATATAAACATGAAACTTGTATTGTTTCAGAGGGTGAAATAAGTAAYGCAAAAATGGCTTACTAAAAATAGCACTTTCAGCATTCGTTTCTTTCAAATTTATTGTTTAGATTTGTGTTTTTGTCCTTCTTTGGTTACCAACCAAGAGTATCTTAATTGTTTGTGTTCGCCGCGTCAAGCATAAAAGACAATAGTAGTAAATCTGGACCAACCACCTAACTGTTCAATTATAATTACCACTTTAATTCTCCTTTTCACAAGGGTGTTTTAGGAGTAAAATGTCTCAAAATATTGCTCWTAAACTTTTGTTCTTTGTCCAACTATAAATTACATCATCACGGAATATTGGGAAGTGTTTTCATTGCAAAAAAAAACTTTTGTCGTTTTTCTTKTCTGTGTTTTGATGCTCTAGAAAGAGCCCAAAATAGCGTTTGCGTTGAAAATAAATCTGCCGCTGTAATTGTGATACTTCTTAAATCAATATAAATTGAACAAAAAAGCATATCACGTGCAATGARCAACAACTTTTCTTTTTTTTCGCCGGCTGCATTAGGTGAGCTTTTTTCCAAAAAAGTATAGAATGAACATATTTCTATAAAAGTGTTTTTCTCGGAAAGCAATTGAAAACAAATTGGCGACACCATTTTRAAGCCCTTTCCTTTGATGAACATTTCAGAAACAATTGGCAAACAATTCCAAATTCGGTCACTGYATTGTTTTGAAATAAGCTTTCAGTAAAWTTTCCCAATTGGTGCATTTTTTATTTTTTTTTAATAGTAAGAACATTGTTTTTATATAGATGTACTTCCTTTCAAGACATAACAATCAAAAGAGTTTAAATGGGTATTTCTTTTGCAAATTTGAACAAAATTGAGATTAAAACTATAATCACAGTTTGAGGGCTATCATGAATGYGGAATTGGCAGTCTGTCTAGATTATAAAGGGAAAATCTGTTATTTCTAAGAACCAAGCGTTGAATTTTTTTCAAGCTAATACATTCAACTTCACTATTATCAGGCAAGAAAGATCTATTAAACAGTATGCAAATGACTTTAAACTTGCTAAAGCAGACCCTTGATAATAAGGTTATTTGAAAAATTTTGAACATTACATAAAAAAATAAATAAAATTTGCCTAGGGCTAAAAAAGTAGATATATACTGCGTATGATACTTGGAAGTGACATACTAGCATGTTTTTTGAACTGGGTATTTTTACTGCTAACTGCAATAACACATTTTTTGATGTTATTTTTCGATTGGCCTGATATGAAAAGAAGYTTGGCAAAAGGAGCGTGGAACAATTTGGTAAAAAAAAATTAAGAGCGGAAAAAAGATTCTGTAGGCAACTTGAATCTTGAAAAAAAAATCAGGTTAGCAGCCTTATTGAAGTGGATATAGGAAAAAATATCATTTGATTGGAACGAAAATATTTGAAAAAAAAACAAAAAAAAAAAAGCTCAAAAACTTGGATCAAATAAAAATCAAGTAGAAACCAGTTGTGATGAAAGATACCAACAAGCTCATGAATGTAGTTACATGTCTCTTTCCAGCTGCAGCCACTTGAACGCCGCTTGCATTTAAGGTTGCAACAGCAGCACTGGARCCCACAGAGGAAGCRCCACCAGAAGTTGAAACTGTTGAAAGAGTGCTTGGTGTGTTTGCTAATGCAATACTTCCCGTTGACACAGTCACTAGCGAGGTCAAAGGCGAAGAAGTGGCTTGTTCGCCAGAACCAGTGACGGTGCCAGATACGGTCTTCTCTGTTGTTACAGACCCAGCTGGGTTASTTGGGCTAGTCAAAGTGCTTGGCGATGGACCAGCGATAGAAGTTGTTGATRAAGACTCTTCTGAASTTTTTGCAACGACACTTGACACAGTGTAAACTGAGGTTGAAGCGTAGGTGACTCCACCTGTTACAACGTCAAACACACTAGTAACAGTGGTGGCTACTGTGTATGATTGTGTAGTAGTAGGAACAAGGGAACAGGTCAAGCATGTTTCGGTCACTGATGTCTCGATTGTTGGAACAGTTGTTGTGATTCCTTCCGWTGTCACAGGACAAGTTGTGATAGTGTTAGTCACAATGTAGGTTGTTGCTGTTGTGTACGTGGATCCTCCAGAGGTGACTGGGCACTCAGTTGTTACTGTGCTTGTAGAAACGTAAGTGATTGTTGAACTTGTTACAATAGGGATTGATGTTTCAGTTGTTGGAATATTTGTTGTGATTTCTTTCGTTGTCACAGGACAGGTTGTGATAGTGTTAGTCACAATGTATGTTGTTGCTGTTGTGTACGTGGATCCTCCAGAGGTGACTGGGCACTCGGTTGTTACTGTGCTTGTAGAAACGTAAGTGATCGTTGAACTTGTTACAGTAGGAGTTAGTGTAGTTGTTTTGCTGTGACTAGACTTTGAGGTTGAGCTCCATGTGGATGAAGTGGTRTTCCATTTAGATGAAGTTGTAGGAATAGAGCTCCAGGTAGATGAAGTTGAGTTACAACTAGAGGACGTTGTTGGTGTGGAGCTCCATGTAGACGAGGAAGTCGAACTCCAGGTGGAGGAAGTTGAGTTACAACTAGAGGACGTTGTTGGTGTAGAACTCCAAGTGGAAGATGTTGTTGGTGTGGAACTCCAAGTGGAGGACGTTGTTGGTGTGGAGCTCCATGTAGACGAGGAAGTCGAACTCCAGGTAGAGGAAGTTGAGTTACAACTAGAGGACGTTGTTGGTGTAGAACTCCAAGTGGAAGATGTTGTTGGTGTGGAACTCCAAGTGGAGGACGTTGTTGGTGTGGAGCTCCAGCTAGACGAGGAAGTCGAACTCCAGCTAGACGAAGAAGTCGAACTCCATGTAGAGGATGATGTTGGTGTGGAGCTCCATGTAGACGARGAAGTCGAACTCCAGGTAGAGGATGATGAAGGAAGAGAACTGGAGGAAGTAGTACTRCAGCTTGAGSTYGARGARCTTGRRGAAGTAGTACTRCAGCTTGAMSWSGWWGAGCTTGRRGAAGTAGTACTGCAGCTTGAAGTTGAAGAGCTTGAAGAAGTAGTACTGCAGCTTGAACTCGAAGAGCTTGAAGAAGTAGTACTGCAGCTGGAAGTTGAAGAGCTTGAGGAACCTGAAGATGTAGAAGTACAWTGAGACCCAGTGCTGGCCGTTGTTATTTTTGTAACCCAGTCGGTATTGGTGGCTCCTGTATAAGTACAGTACGATTGTGGGCTTTTAGAAGACAAKGAGCTTATTTGTTGCTTTTCGTCAGTAATGTCAGCACACTCTTTTGGCCATAACCAGTTTGRAAAAGCAGCTTGGGAGTTACAGTTGTTATCACCGTTGCAGCTGGTGTAGTAATCAAAAGAAGTAGCACCATAATGCCAGTCGCATTGGCAAGTGTAGTCGTCACCTTTGGAAAATACCGAGTTAATTGGGCTGGAATTTGTGTTTTGCCCTTTACAATAATCAAACTGGAAACCAAAACTGTTTGGCAAACCAGTCAACTCAGAYCCATAGTTTGCAGAACTTGTGTCAACAGTAACAGACATKGTGAAATCGGTAGGATTAAAGTCAGAAGTTAATCCCGCACCAGTGTTCAAAGAATAAATCATTTGGTCTGAAGATGAAATGCCACTTCCCAAGTATTTTAGCTCGTTTAAAGAACTCAATGGAATGCTAGCATCAGACCAAATGTGATAAGTGATTTGGTAAGAGTTTCCTGAAACATATTCAACTTGCGTCAAGTCAAAGTAGTATGGAACGCTGTTGACGTTTTCAAAGTATTGATAGTTGTTTTGTTCGCATTGCTTAATGGGAGTGCAGGTTTTACCGGCAAACGCCTGCTTAACCAAAACAAGCAAAAAGCAAATCAAATTTAGTGTTTGAATCATTTCTGTTGTAGTTTTTGTGTGGGCTYTTTCTATACCTTCTTTTTATGTAATATAYAGAGACCATGAGATGTGAATAACAGACATTATACACATAACGAGTTCTTGGCTATGTTTTAAAATCTAATTCACCTGCCTTATATATAATTGAATATTTCTTGGCAAACTGATTATTTGATGTTTTGAAAACATTAAAGTATTTTTTGTACTCCTTGATTGTCATTTCTCTCTTTTTGCTAAAGCACAGTAARGTACATGGCATCAGTTTTCAAYACTTCAAGGTTCTTGTTCACCCTCTTTCCTTCCCCCTTCCCCCTTCCCCCATTTCRAACAAAAATAAGACACCACAATACAAAAAAACCATCTTTAAAAATTATTTCTCAAAGTTTTGGAAAGGGGGGTTTGGATAAAGCATGATAAAATGCATAATCAAGGAGCTTTCGCAAACAAGGAAACAACATATGATCACACTTTTCCAAGTAACCTGGGCCACTAAGTGTTCATTTGACTTATCAACATACATGTCCAAAAAAGTTCTAGAGCAATTTAAATCGTTAMCTTTTGTCAAGATAAGGTTAAAGAAAGCAGACGAAAAAAGCAAATAGACTTCTAATTATAATTTTAGTTCTATTTCCTTAATTACAAGTGATAATTTATTTGGTAATGTTCATAGATAAGAAAAGTTTTGCTTTCCTTGTGCGCTTCCTTTTGATATTTTCCTTGAAACTCTCTCAACTAATGTAGACTGTGATGCAAGAGGTTACTGTTCATTAATTTAATTGGATTTTTCTTCCTATCCTCGCAACCCTGCACGATGCCTTATTTTTTGCAAAATATAAGTCCTTCACAGTCCAGCATTGTTTAAATTTTATAAAAGTTTGCTAATAGTTGCGACGTCATTCAAAGGGTAATATGACGCAAGCAGGGGTAAATAATGTCTGATAATTACAATGAAAAAAAAAAACCCCCCATTTCAAAGAAAGACATACATTCAATTACTAAAGAGCAAACAATGCTGTTTAGCCACACCCTAYGGTCACAGACTTTTATGCTGTATCATCTTCTACTCTCAGTTTTGGCATTATAACCTATTTCAAGCAACAATATGTGCTCAAAATCCATTATAGCTTATTATACAATTGTAGCTATGAGATTTGTTTTGTAAAAATAGAAACAGTTTCYATGTCTTTGACCGGGTCTTATTAAGATACAAACGGTTTGCACCGTATTATTTAAATYCTGGAGTAGCTGATTTATTTGTTCTTAGTGCTTGTAATGGTCCATTGTTCTATTCTCTGAGAGAATAGCTAGCTTCTATTTGRGTGCAGGCGTTCAATTTTGAACTATTTTTGTAATTTTTTATTTTTTTTGCTCTTTTTTTTTAGATTTTTCTATTGTTCTTTAATTTAAGAACAAATTTATTTTTTAAGCCCGTCAACATAGATTGGGGTTGTTTTTTTTTTTTTGTTTTGTTTTGTTTTTTTTTTACAAGCGCTTTTGTTTCATATTTAGGTTTGACCGTCATAACTTCAACATCCGGTTAATTTTAACAGTTTTTTTTGACGAAAGCTTCTACGTTTTTCAATCTATTTGAGTTCTAGATGTTTCTCTAGCCTAATATTTTAATCCAAATAAACAAAAAAAAAAAAAAAGTGCAAAAAGACAATTCACGCGCCGGCCTCCGCTTTTCTTCAGCCATATCTTGCTCCATCTCTTTTGTGTCTGGAAAACTCAGTGGACTTTTCCAGTTAATGAACTTTTTGTTTTATTTATTTTCGCTTTATGCAGAAAGGGTTTCCTCTTTACACGCTACGATGACATAAGGACCATTATGACTTTTGATAAACATTAAACTAGTAATTTACTAATTTATGTTGAATTACGGATGGACCACTGGCACTCCAAAYAGGCAAGAGAGTCCTATATGGTGTCTGCTGTTTTTTTGTTTGTTTTTTTTGCATTACCTTGCTTTCTATAATCTTTCTSATAGTCAACTTGCACGCTCAGTGGTCTAGACCCTCAAAGCACCGACTGAATATAGCTTGTAGGTGAAAGAAAGCTAAAAATGCAGCAATGTGATTTTTACTGGAGCCTTTGCTTCCTATTTATTRTGCAACTTGCCTTAACTCCATTTCTTGTGACAAAGGCATGAAAGTTCTAGACATTTCATTTCACCAAGCAGTTGCTTTCTCCATAAAAGTTGAGGTAATGGGATAAAATGAACAAGGTGAGTCTTTTGTATCAAAAGCTTTTTTTTTTTTTTTTACTCTACAATAGAAAAAAAGACATAATGAGCGTTCCGATTGCAGTTGACATGACAACCATTTTCATGTGTAAACACAGTATCATTTTGGTTCGGGCCACAATGGGAACAGCAAGRTTTTTGTTCTTGATTTTGAAAAAAAATCTACTTGTTGTCTGTAGTCTGCGTGTTTGCAAAAAAAAGATGACAATTGGTTAATTATTATTTTTTTTACTTCCAGTCCAAAAATTCAAAAAAAAAAAGTGATTATRMAATTCAGTTTTTCGACTTTTGATACAATACGTAAGATTATTACAGAAAAAAGTAAACTAGCAACAATAACTGTGGGGCGATGAAATGAATGGGTATAAAAATAGAAATTTCAGAGATAAAAAGGCAATAACAATTATGTTATCTACATGCAAAGTTCAGTACAGGTCTGTGTAATAATTTGCTTCTCATCATTAAGGTACGCTATCAATTGATCCTTCATTTCATTCGTTCACTGACCACAATTATCAACAGCAATAAAAAACAGAAACTTGAATTTTATCTTGTTGTTTTACTCCGCAAAGGTTGTAATTTTAGTAATCAATTCAACTGAATTATGTCACCAAAAAATAATAAGGACACCCTTGAGGAACCGGAGTTTTGGTACGGCAGTCGGAAAACATTTTCCTTGGTTACTTTATTAGTTTTTTTATTATATGTTTGGATATTGGAATGATATCACTTGATACTTTGGTTTGGAGAATGAGGGATATATGCAACCTATCCAGAAACTGAAACGAYTAATTGTTCAAGCTCAGTAAATYTAAATAWTTATCTTTGATTCAATGAATTAAAACAAACCAGAATATGAAATCATGGAAAAATGAAATCTAAAAGGGCTTTTTTTCTAAAACAAAAAAAAAAAAACYAACAAAACAAGTTGCTACAACTTGTCGGGTAATGAAAGCAAAAGAAAAGTGATGAGAAAGACAAATAAGAAAGCAGACAACAAATGAAGACTTCCAAAGCTGGAATAAATAAATTCAAGGTGAGGAAGCAACCACGTTAGAGGTCATCAAAAAGATACATACATACATATATATATATATATATATATATATATATATATATATCAATACCCTATGGATGAATCTAATCAAAAGCTGGACCAAGGTGCAAACATTTTCTTTGACTCTCTCACAAAACTCAATCAAAAAAACACGTATGCTGTGGAAAAATTAATTGTTGGAATAAACACAGTATTTTATTTTACGCTCGATATCAGCAACAACTCTTCCAATGTGGAAGGTATAAAAAACATTCCGTGTGACACAAATGCAGCGGACGCAGGGCATCAGCTGTGTTTGATTACTTTTCAGCACGRACACATTAACAGCGAAGAAARTGACAGTATGATTTATGGGTACTGGCTGCCACTTGTGGAACCGGTCTCTCACAACAGTTTGCAAAGCAAGAAAATAAATTACGGTTTTATGTATGCTACTCAAACAGAAAAATTTATACCGTATGTTATCTCAAATGCAGACACGGCAAACAAAAGACTAGTTCAAGTCGCTCCCCATATGGTTTCGTATGACAACGCAGAAACTGTTGAGAGACATAACTTATGGACCGTTTTGACAACTAATATTGAYACAAAACTCCTTGAAAATATCATTTGCGAGACGCAAGCKATTGTGTTCCCAGAGCTTGTGCCTTCCATGGTGGACAATTWTKTTTATTATCATGTAGACACGTCCCTGACCACTGAGGAAGAGGAAACCCAATGGAATCACCTAGTTGATGAAAAATCGGGAAGTGCTTTTTTGCAGAATAAGCAGGATTCAAATCAAAACAGCCTATTGCATTATACAYGTATAAAGTTCAAGTCACTGGAAGCGATAAGAACCTCTCATAAGATGAACGACTATATGGACAAAACGTACTATCTTCGAAAAATAATCTCCTCAACAGTAAATGGGAAGAACTTGCTGGGGGAACTCCAGTTGAGCTATATACTCATGTGTGCGGTAGGGAGCTACGGTTCTGCTTTGCAGTGGCATAATTTACTAGAACTATTCCAACTCTCCTCTCAGTTGGAGCAATGCATTGACGTGGYGCATCTTTACAAACTACTGGAAACGCAACTAAAATACTTACCCAACGAGTACAAGGAGGTGTTTTTGAATGCTGAAGTGTTCCAGCGGTGTTTTTACCACTGCCCCTTTTCACACCCGGGTTTAGAGTCAATGAACCATGCGCTGGATAGAGAACTGCTTGCTCAATCAAAACAGGAAAACAACACAAACGACAGAGAAGATGGCGAAACTGCAAGAATTGTTGAGCTTRATGAAAACAATGACCTTTTGGGGGAATATGGTGATGAAGATCTAGTCAGCATAAATCATACTTCATCAGAAGAAGAAGATTATGTCAATGACAACTCGGAACTTTGTGAAAACTACAAGGGCTACACGGTTGCAAGTAAAGTCGTTTACAGAAAAGTCTAATTGGCGTCGGTATCTTCCAGGAAGAATGCTATCTTATCTGTTGATGCTTGTGTGTCATACTCGAGTTTTAGGATCAACATGAGCTACACGTCACATGACATTTTTGCACATATCTGGAATTATTTTTTTTCGAGATGAGYCTTAAAGTTCCTGTCTCGAAAAGTCTTGAGAGAAAAAAAAAAAACCATTTTATWGACCAAAAAAAATTTTTTTKTTTTTTTTTTCATTCTTTAACTTACTCAAATCTTGAATTACTCATTGATTCTATTAATCATCTGTTGGACAAAATATTTCATATCATAACGAATCATCATATATTTATGTACATATATATRTATATATATATATTAATTGATTGAATGACTGCCAGGCCTTTTTTCCGTAAAGTTCTCCCTGAACATTACTYAGCAAATTATATAAAACAAACATATAACACCAAAGAGTAGTCTCTAACACTAAAGAGCAATGTCTGAATCACATTTTTCCTTTCCAAGGGAAGAAGAGAAAATTTTGCAAAATTGGAATGATATTGACGCATTCCACACCTCTTTGAAGCTAACTGAAGGAAAACCTGAATTTTCCTTTTTCGATGGGCCTCCATTTGCCACCGGTACTCCCCATTATGGTCACATTTTGGCCTCCACTACCAAAGATATTGTTCCAAGATATGCTACCATGAACGGATATCATGTTGAAAGAAGGTTTGGTTGGGATACCCATGGTTTGCCAATTGAACATATTATTGACAAAAAATTGAAAATCACTTGCAAAGACGATGTCTACAAATTTGGTATTGACAACTACAACAACGAATGTAGAAAAATTGTTATGACATATGCCGATGAGTGGAGAAAAACCATTGGAAGAATGGGYCGTTGGATTGATTTTGACAACGATTACAAAACCATGTACCCAACGTTCATGGAATCCATTTGGTGGGCTTTCAAACAATTGTACGAAAAAGACCAAGTTTACAGAGGTTTCAAAGTCATGCCTTACTCCACAGGCTGCACAACTCCATTGAGTAACTTTGAAGCTCAACAAAACTACAAGGACGTTTACGACCCAGCGGTTACCGTTGGTTTTGACTCTGTTGATGAAGAAAAAACCCAGTTTGTTGCATGGACCACCACTCCATGGACTTTGCCATCCAACATGKCTTTGTGTGTGAACCCAGACTATGAATACGTCAAAATCTACGATGAAAAAAAAGACAAATATTTCATTTTGATGGAATCTTTGATCAAGACACTGTACAAAAAACCAGCGCAAGAAAAATACAAAGTTGTTCAAAAATACAAGGGTAGTGATTTAGTTGGATTGAAATACAAACCTTTGTACCCATACTTTGTTGATGGTTTTGGCGAAAAAGCTTTCAGAATTATTTCTGATAGTTACGTTACCAACGACTCAGGTACTGGTATTGTTCACAATGCTCCGGCTTTTGGTGAAGAGGATTACAACGCTTGTTTGAAGAATGGTATCATTTCTGAAGAAGACAAAGTTCCGAACCCACTTGACGATGCTGGGAAATTTACCGAGGAAATCGGGGACTACAAAGGGGTTTATGTCAAAGATGCTGACAAACTGATTATCAAAAAATTGACTGAAACCGGTAACATGTTGTTGGCTTCTCAAGTCAAGCATAGTTATCCCTTCTGTTGGAGATCAGACACACCATTGATTTACAGAACTGTTCCTGCTTGGTTTGTCAGAGTCAAACCAGTTATCGACAAAATGTTGGAATCTGTTGCTGCTTCTAACTGGGTTCCAAACAACATCAAAGAAAAGAGATTTTCCAACTGGATCTCTAACGCTAGAGATTGGAATGTTTCTAGAAACAGATACTGGGGGACTCCAATTCCATTGTGGGTTTCTGAAGACTACGATGAAATTGTTTGTATTGGGTCTGTTGAGGAATTGAAAGAGCTTTCTGGAGTTCAAGACATCACCGATTTGCACAGAGACAAAATAGACCACATCACTATTCCTTCTAAAAAAGGAAAAGGCGTCTTGAGAAGAGTCGAAGAAGTTTTCGATTGTTGGTTTGAATCTGGTTCTATGCCTTACGCTTCTCAACATTATCCATTTGAAAACCAAGAAAAATTCGTTGAAAGAGTTCCAGCAAACTTTATCTCAGAAGGCTTAGATCAAACAAGAGGTTGGTTTTACACTTTGTCTGTGTTGGGTACTCATCTATTTGGTGAAATCCCATTYAAAAATGTTATTGTTTCAGGTATTGTTTTGGCTGCAGATGGCAGAAAAATGTCTAAATCTTTGAAGAACTATCCAGATCCAAACATTGTTTTGGAAAAGTATGGTGCAGATGCTTTGAGATTGTACTTGATTAACTCTCCAGTTTTGAAAGCTGAAACTTTGAAGTTCAAAGAAGAAGGTGTCAAAGAAGTTGTTTCTAAAGTCTTGTTACCATGGTGGAACTCGTTCAAATTTTTGGAAGCCCAAGTGCAAYTGTTGAAAAAAGAACAAAACGAAGACTTTACTTTCAACCCTGATGTCGCATCTGAAAATGTTATGGACAGATGGATGTTGGCCTCTTTGCAAACCTTGGTTCAAAACATCCACATTGAAATGAAGGCTTACAAATTATATAACGTTGTTCCAAAATTGTTATCCTTCATTGACCAATTGACCAATTGGTACATCAGATTCAACAGAAAAAGATTAAAGGGTGAAAACGGGACGGATGACTGTAARAAAGCTTTGAACACTTTGTTTGAAGCTTTGTTCACTTTTGTCAGAGCCATGGCTCCTTTTGCTCCATTTTTGTCTGATAACATTTATTTGAGATTGAAAGAGTATATTCCTAAGGAAACTTTGGCTAAATACGGTGAAGATGATAGATCTGTTCATTTCTTGTCCTACCCAACTGTGAGAGAAGAATTGTTTGATGCTGATATTGAATTGGCCGTTTCTAGAATGCAAACTGTTATTGAGTTGGGAAGAAATGTCAGAGAAAAGAARGCTATTTCTCTAAAAACACCATTAAAAACCATGATTATTTTACACGGAGACCAAAAATATTTGGACCATGTTGAAGCTTTGAAAGGTTATATTGTGGAAGAGTTGAATGTCCGTGACTTGATCATTACTTCGGACGAAGCTAAGTACAATGTTCAGTATAGTGCAGTTGCTGACTGGCCAGTGTTGGGTAAAAAATTGAAAAAAGATGCTAAAAAGGTTAGAGATGCTCTTCCAAAATTGACATCGGAMGAAGTTCAACAGTACCAAAAAACTGGTGAAATTACTGTTGCCGACATCAAGCTTGCTTCAGGTGATTTGACTGTTCAAAGRGGATTGTCTGAAGACGAGATCAAAGAAGGTCATGAAGTTAGAACGGATCAGGACGTTTTGATTATCATGGACGTGAAGGTTTACCCAGAACTGAAAACCGAAGGTTCTGCTAGAGAAATTATCAACAGAATTCAAAAATTGAGAAAGAAGGTTGGTTTAGTTCCTACTGATGATGTCATTGTTCAGTACGAATTGGTAAAAGATGAAATGGACTTTGAAAATGTTGTCAAGGAACATTACAACATGATCACCAAAACCGTAAAATCTGATTTTTCCAAATTGGACAACTCAAAATCTGAGATTATTGCTGACGAGGAACAATCCATCAATGAAACCATCTTCAAATTGAAAATTTTCAACCTATAAAAGTAGTCTACAGTGATTTCATGATGTTTGGAAAGTTTTTTTATTTAATAATTCTATGTATATGTTGATGTTTATGTAAAAAATGAAATAAAATAAAWAACACTAAAAGGTTTTTTTTGTGATATARTTTATTATTGAGGTCCAGTAATTYTTAACAGAAAAAACTAAGTTTTGTTTGTTTATTTTTTTATAGCTTATATTTAGTTTTCTGGCAAGTGGYTTAGTTGCTGGRAAGCATAGAAACACTTACTCAAAAATAAACAAACTTTTTTTTTTTTTTTTT
>LPNM01000008.1:1195533-1205533 GCA_001747045.1 Hanseniaspora osmophila | reverse complement strand
ATAACTATCTCTTATCASTCCAAAAGAGAAACAAAAAACGTGCCAAGTAAAGAGCTCAAGAAACAAATAAATTTTGCTTCCAAAAGAACTTACATAGATAGAAGCATCTACAAGCAAAAAAAAAAACAAAAAACAAAAAACAAAAAACAGAAACAAAAACACGGTTAGAAAATATGACATTTTATGCACAATCCAGTTTGGTGATGCCCGTGCAAGCAAGCCACCACGCACTACACTCTGATCATGGAAATACCATGGCTTCTTCTGGAATTCATARTAGCAACAATAGTAACAGCAAAAGTAAAATTGAAAAAAACAACAATGTGGCCAGCTCTCATTCAGGTATGAGCTCCTTAGAGGACTTTTCTCAAGACGCTTCTGATGTTTCCAAAAACAGTTCCGACTCCACACCGTACTCCACCCAGCAAGAAGATGACAGCTCCAAGATCCCATCTTCTTGGGATCCGCAAGATGATATTCTGCTAAGACATTTGAAAGAAATTAAAAAGTTGGGATGGAAAGATATTGCACAGTATTTCAAAAACAGAACACCAAATGCTTGTCARTTTAGATGGAGAAGATTGAAATCAGGTGCGTTGAAACACAAATCTGTGGCTTCCACTATGGAATTGACTGACCACCAATTGGAAAATGTTATTATTCCAGATTTACCAGAAAGTAATGGTGCTGTTTCAACAACAAATACAAGTTCCTACAATGTTYCTGAAAACGATTTGAAAAAACACAGTAGAGTTAGAAAATCAAGAGCAAGCTCTATGATTAGCTCGTCTACTCCAAGAATCGATGAAAGCATGAAAACAAACGATCGCACTCATTTGCAAAAAGCACAACAACAAAACMATGAACATCAACCAGTTGTAGCTCCACAAAAGGGATTTTTTTCTACTTCTACTGCTCCTGCAAAAGATATGAATGGCAAGTTCAATGCGATGAGCCAAGTGACYMATGGCTTTGCTAAACCAAGAACATACAGTTCTTCCAATACTGCATCAAATTTCTCAAAAAATCCAATTTACTATGAACAAAATCAACAAGCTTATCTTGGATTTCAATCTGCTGATATGAACAACCATGTACAACAACAAAACAATGGTATACACGGGAATGCTCCTACTAACGGAATCTACACATCCACTCACACTTCCCAACTACCGTTACCATCACAATCACAACATGCAGTTAGCAAAAATGACGAAAAGATTGGGTTYATTCCTAAAGTTGTTGTTCGGAGTCGTAGAGGATCTTCCGTTTCAAACGTAAACTCTTCATCATCAGGCACCACAGGGATGCTTGCACATGGGAACGGTTTCTAYCATGCTGATAGCTATAGTTCAGCACCTGCAATGAAAAACAGTTTTTCTGTCAGTTCTGGGTTCCCAACCAACATCAACCCTGCYACAACGAATGCCCCACAATCTTATGTTTCTTCWTCATCATCATCWTCTTCTTCTTCTTCAAATCCTAATRCAGGGTCAAMTACCTTCAGTACACCAAAAAGTAGAAAAAACTCTTTTTCATCGAGATCAAGAGCAAGTTCTTTCCACACCGGTCCAAACGAAAGAAGATTGTCTGTATTGTTGACTGAAAAAGAACTTTGTATTGATGAAAAAAAATTGGAAAATAAATCCAGAAGATCTTCAGTAAGTGTTTTGAACAGAAGAAGAGGTTCGTTTATCAAACCGCACCAACCATCTTCGCATTTGCCATCACAACAAATGCACCTTTCYTCTTCAATCTCATCRAACAATGCTTCCAACACATCATCTGGCCACGGTCATCATGCAGTTCCATGGTCTTGTGAAGAAGACAGAATTTTGTTGAACARCTCTTTGCAAAAAGACGAAATATCCATCTTACTAGGAAACAGATCTGATTTGGAAATCCAAAAAAGAGTTGRAGAGCTTCAACATATTGGGTCCGCTCAGCAGAAAAGAAAACAGGGACATCAAAGCAGCTGCTTTGAAGATGCACCACGTCATGTAAACGAAGAATTAGCAATCAGCGACAGCACTTCCTCTTCTTCGAAAAATGTTACTCCTTCTCCTCCTATTTTTTCTGAGCAAGACAGGGAGGGTGGTGTATCCTCAGTGGTTTCTTCAACTCACTCAACCTCAACTCACTCAACGTCAAACCACACCAACCAGTCCAGATTTAGCCCACCGTATCCACAAGCCTCCGGGTCTTTCAACAACAGGCCCTCAATGGCTTCCAATATGATCACTCCTACTACGTCTGGGTCTGGTCAAAGACTGAAACAACGGGATGGAAGGCTTGATGCACAAAGAGTGCATTTGAACGCAACCTTTCCGACACAAACTCATAACGTTAAACCTACAAGCAACGCCCAATCTGCTTCTCATTTTGGAGCAACCAAAAATGGAAACTCTCCAAAAGATTCAGACGAAGACGCTATTCTGGACGATGAATCTGAGGAAGCCGCATCGTCCATGAACACAAACCCTGCTTCTTTTAATCAACAACAACAACAACAACAAAGCCACCCGCAGTATCAACCACAACAGTCTAATTCAGGCATGTACAATCATTTTCAACAACATCACGCTGAGCACCATCAACCTCAGCAAAGTTTGCCTAGTTTGAATAGTATATTACGGGACATGATGTGAGATGAATGAGAAAAACACTTGCCAAAATTACAGCTGCACTGAAGAGTCCGCTTATGTTTTCCTTACCATTTTGACGTACTTTCATATACCTGCATTTGCTCAAACAATATTTTACTYACCAATGTTGCTGGCTCAACTGGTTTTGTCATTATTTGATGTTTTGATCTGTTTGTATGTTGGATTTTGTTTGTCACGGCAAGTCTAAAAATTGCACAAAGACAACACTGAGATATATGCTCATGAAAAATCACACACCTTATAGAATGAAAACCCCTAGCTGTTAAAATTATATATTATATATATATTTACATGAACATGCCTCAAAGAATAAGCTCATCTTTTTTSAAGGTYTTGAAAACCAAAACTGTTTTTTTTGCAAGATTCAATTTACTTGCTAAGTCTAAACACATTTAAGCTAAATGTTACTTTTCAAAACAGGCTTTGCTCTCGTTCTAAGTGACCGTGCAGAGTTTGGCATCGGAATTAGCCTCTTGGCTGTGGTAACGTTTTTCCGAAAAAAATACCGTTTTTGTTTTTCACTTTCGCGTTCAAAAGTTTCAAAATCAACAATCTCGTCATCTGTTTCAGGCTCAAAATACTCGTCTTCGTCTTCACCCCCAACGTCATCGTTTCCACGCTCATCTTCATCTTCAGCATCAGAAAAGTCATCTTCACCAAATGACTCATCATTCAACTCATCGTTGTAGACCTCAGCTATAGGCTCAGTYAAAATYTGTTCAACCTCCTCGGCTAAACTGTCTGACTGCTGAAGTGTGGACAGCTTTTCAGGTTTCTCACGAATGTACTCCACATGACACAGTTCCCAATCATTTGAAGTTGTTGTATTTTGTRTGTCACCGGTACTTCTACTCAATATTTTGTCAATCAGCAAACGTCTTTGTGCATATAGACTGTGGCAGTTRCCTGTTTCATGTAGATATTGATATAAATATTCTTTGATCCACGGTTCATTGGATTGTGTCCATTTGTTCACAACCTGCGTGTTGATCCCACCAGAGGGACCAAAAAGCGGTGGCTTCCAGTCCAAGTATTTGACCCCATCAATCTTTRAAATATTGTTCAGCCACAAAAGATATTTCTTGTCTCGTTTCCATTGATTAACATTTATTTCGATTTTATACTCTTTTCCAGCGTTTTGATGTAGAACATGCAACTGCTCCAAACCAAAAACAACATCCGTTGCAATCATTCCCGTCAAAACAGACAAATCGTGCAAAGACACAGATAAAAAACTGGTGTTTGGAAAATTTRAATGTTGAACYTTATTTTCCAAACTTGTGGCTAGTGTAATTAAAGCTCTTAAAACTTGRAATTTCCAGTATTTTCTGTATGATAATAACCCTAAATCCGATAAAGGTTTTTCAGGTGATCCGTATGATCCTGCAATCGAGCTTAAAAGATAGGAAAAATGAATAATGTACTGTCCCCACTGCTTGTTATGCAAATTAGGATTTGTCAAAATACATGACAAATTGTTTGTAGAAACCTTTTCTTTGCTAAAGTAACCAAAAAATTCGTTTTTATGATAAAAAACATAAAAAAGAAAAGGCTCCACATCGTAATACAAAATTTTGGAATTTAAAAAAAGCTTTGAAAAAAGACATAGATTTCTGGCAATATTAACGTCATCCAGGCCGTCCATTTCGTARACTTGTATRTCATTGATTGGATCACTGTATATGCACTCACCACCCACTGGTTTACGRCACTTTGTAGAATGTCGATGGTGCTTGTATTTGTCCAAAGTGTAATGAAAGCAATATTCACAGATATAAAGAATATCTGSGTATGCTGGAGTTTGTGAACTWTTTGATGTTGCCATTTTCTTGCGTTCCAGCTCAAGCGGATACGGGGAAAGGTACCATGGCTGAACCAAAGATTTTTGTAGCCACACTTTGAAAGAGAGCGGCTGCTTTGTGGGAGCATTTTCAGAGTCTTTTGTGGATGATAAAAAGTTTGAGTGTCTGTCAATCGCGTTCAGGTCAGTTTTCTGACACAAGTTCAAAAGCTCTTGGAAAACCGTATAATCAATGTCATTGGGTTTCATGTCGTCTATTGTATAATCTGTATTCGGTGTATACTTAGTGCTTGCGCCAGTGTCCGATTTTGATTTTTGGACTTTTGATCTCTTTCCCTTTTTGTAAGATTGGCTTGGTTTTTGGTTTGCAGCAGAGTTTTTAACATTCGATATATCTTCCAACGGCTTYTCGCTTGGGTTTATGGATAGAGTCTGGTCAAATCCTATTGTTCGCACAATTATGTCATATAAACTGGGCACTTGTGTGTCTAATGTAATGTTATTTATTTGTTGTTGTTGTTGTTGTTGTTGTTGTTGTTGTTTTGTCTTTGCTTTGGGTTTGTGTTTTTTGGGTATCATTTCTACATCATTTTCTTTGAGAGCCTGATCCGAAGACTCAACTTTCTCGCAAAATTTGGGAAAATCAAAGTGCAACTTTCGTTCATACCGATAAACTTTCTTAGGATCATATTTAAGTCGCACTAAATGTGTSGAGTCTGCTTCTTTGCCAATTTTGGGCATTCCTGKGCATAACTTATGATTTGATTAAACGTGTTCTGAATAAATGGATATCGTCGCTATGGGTAGATCAAAATTGATTCGTTAATAAACACCAGTTCTAAAGTGTGGTGGRGCGTTGTAGTCTGTTTGTTCTCTCTTCAGCTTTTCTGCTGCTTCGCGGTCTTTGGTATTTGAAATATCTCAACATCAATCAACAGACCCAAACCGTTCAATGAGATGATGGAATTAGAAAACACTAGTGAAAGTTTTTGTTTTTTTTTTTTTTCCAGTTTTCTTGTTTTGTTTAGGGTACTATATCGGATAAAAAAATAGTTTCAGTGTCCGAGTTTTCCTCGGCCTCGTTGAAAAAAAATGTATACAAGTTTTCTCGGCTTTCCGAGAAACAACTTCAAAAAAGTGATAGTGCAGAAACTCACATATGCACTATAAGCTTTAAACAATCTCACAAGTATCCTTCAACAAATAAAACCACTGAGACTTAYAATTAGGAAGTTGTCTCAGAACAACTGACTCTCTTTTTACGCAATGGACACTGTTTTTCAGTATATCTTTTCAACAAGATGGAAGCTGAAAATATCAGCAAACCAAGTACTAAAATAAGTTTCAAAGACGTACACATTAAATTACATTACACATTAAAGACATTAAAACTTGATAAAATTTCTTTACCATTTTTTTCATTTTTTTCATTTTTTTTTTTTTTTCATTTTCATTTCTGWAAACTTTTCATAAATCGTTCAGGGCTACTTTCATTTGAGCAAAGTAGAACTTCACAACACCAACACGCACACGCCAAAATATAATTACAATTCTAATCCAGTCAAGTTTTGGCTTATATCAAAATCAAGATGTTCATTATCATCTTCCGCTCCAGTATGTTCTTCCTGGTTTCCAAAAGCACTGCTCAATGGCTCGCCATTTGCCTTGTCTTTTTGCTGGTTTTGCTCATTCATATTCAATTGCAGTTGGACAGAAGAAGATAGCGACATCCCCGTGGCAGAGTAAAATCCATTTGGATCTACACCATTAAGTGCGGATACTGGCTGAGAACTGTTTCCTTGTGGAGACTTTTGTTGCTGCAACAGATTCAACATCCCCATTGAGGAATACGGGCTTTGAGCCTGCTGTTGCTGTTGAGACTGTTGAGACTGTTGCAGATGATGATAAGCTTGGTGCTTGCTTTGTTRTTGCTGTTGTTGATGTGGATAGTGTGACATTTGGGAGTATGATTGGCCAGCCAACTGGCTCAATGATGTCCCAGGATTCATTCCACCAAAGGCGTCATGGAACCCTGAGTGTGCAGAGTAAGCTGAATGAATAGACCCACTTGTGCTTTGCGGCATCAACTGAGAGGGAATTTGCAAATTTCCTTGTACCATGGTTGAAGTCACGTTGTTGTTGTTGTTGTTGTTGTTGTTGTTGTTGTTGTTGTTGTTGTTGTTGTTGTTGTTGTTAGCAGCACTAGATCCTACATTTGGAGTCGTTGGGGTTGAAGAGGAGGCAGCTGCAGCAGCAGCATTTTGAAATGGAGTTCTGCTCACTAATGACGGAGTTGCAGGAATGGCGTTTAAAATTGGAGGCGAGACTCCTTGATTTCTCAGTAGTGGATTTGATAGCAAAGTTGAGCTGTTAAACCCCTGAGAAGAAGTGATTACATTTGGTGTTTGGATCTGTGCGGATGTCGAACTGGTTTGCGCATTGATGTTCAAATTTTGAACATTTGAATTTGCACCCAACTGAGAAGCACTTGAAGGAATTCTTCCATTTTGTAACAAATTACTTGATTGCGGTCTCATTGCAGARGAAACATTTTGTTGATACTTTTGAGGAGGAGAAGTGTTGTCTTGTGGATTCCCAGATATTGAAGCATTATTGCTAGATTCTAATTTTGCCGTTTCAGACGCATGATGATGGGCTTGAAGCAAACTGGTGTAGGAATGAGACTTGTTGATAGACCCACCAGTAGACATTGGTTGCAAAGACGGCTGCATCATCGTGAAYGATTGGTTGTAGATCGATGTAGCAGAAGCACTGTTAGCATTTTGCATTGTTCCCTGACTGTTTTGGTTGTAACCCATGTTCCCGTTGTTCACATTATTTTGAGCAGCAGAATTAAGTTCCAAAGTGGAACCGGTCTTGTTGGTGGTGTTGCCATTGGATGATCTTCTGATAATCAAAAAAGCAGGATCATAAACCTCATACAACCCTAAAAACATACACAAAACATTAATGTACCTTTTATGAGTGGCAGATAGCCCACTTTGCTGATAGCACAGCTCTACATATTGAGAGTCTCTATCTTTGAATAACAATAACTGAGAGTATATCTCCAAAACATCAGGATCGTTAAAATCAATTTGTTGTGGTGGAAATGGCAAATTGGATGTAGAAGGAACAGGCGCATAGAATCTCTGAATCATTTGTGGTTTTTGTTGCTGTTGCTGTTGCTGTTGCTGTTGCTGTTGCTGTTGYTGTTGYTGTTGTTGTTGTTGCTGTGCGTATGATTGCAAATGCACAGAGCTTCCGTGGTAACTGCCGTATACACTGTTGTTGCTATTTTTATTTTGTACAATATTGTTTTTAYTATTTGCAACACCAATATTGTTAGCATTTGCATTTTGGGCCATAGAATTGTAATTRTTGATAGCAGAAGAATTCAATCCATATGGATGCAATGCACTCGTACTACCACCGAACAAAGCAGTTGATGAAGTAGGATTGGCCATGGTTGATGAAGTCATGGATGTGCTTGTATTTTGAGCGGTTAAAGGTGGTAAGTTTTGGAAACCTGGATTGTTGTTGTTGTTGCTTAAGTTGATACTGGAAACATTGTTTATGTTACTTGCGTTCATTTGTCCCGTTATAAAATTCATTGTAGTTTGAGAAGCAGCATTTGACCCATTGTTATTTAAGTTAGTATTATTGTTCAAAGCAAGGTTCATTTGTGATGTTGCAGTGGCACTGGTGATCGAAGACAAAGACAAGTTGGATATGTTTCTATGTTGTTCTTCCAACTGCCCTCTTTTTTCTCTTTTTTCTCTTTCAATTCTTTCTCTTTCATGTTGTGGTAACAATTTTTTGTATTCCACTCTTAATTTTCTTCCACCCAATTCTTTACCATTCAACGTTTCCACAACCTCTGTTGTYTCACTAACGGTTGTGAAGTTGGCAAAGGCTAAACCTCTAAAAACACCGTTATCAAAATGATAGTTAAAAGCATAAGGCAAAGGCAAGTTCATATTGCTGATATAATCCAGCAACTGCTCCTTCTTGATGGCAAAAGGAATGTTTTTGATCACGATTGCTGTAGGRATGACATCGTCCGGATTCCCACTCCGACTTGTACTCAAACTTTCATTAACACTGTTTGAATTTACATCACCAACGTTCCCTTCTGTATTGGCAAGTACATCTCCGTTGTCATTGGTCAAAATGTTGTCATTGCTATTAGCTTGATCAGTTTCACCATTGATATCGGTTGATCTTGCAATCGGCGTAGATTTACTTGGATCTTCGTCTTTCTCAGTCATAATTTTTCTTCTTTTTCTTTTTTCTTTCTTTTTTTCTTTTTTTTGAATGGCCCTTGATTTTTTACTTTTTGTAACCTCTAGGTGGTGGCCTTATTTTGTGTTGTCTTTTTTTTTTTTGCAATTTCTTAAACAAGAAACATTAGATGAACTATATATATCTATATTCAAAACARTATATTTTATCTAATCATTGATATGTTCTGAATCTCAAATGTCTGTAATCAAGTATAAGAACGTAATCATGAGTCGTCTAAAAATGGAAGTGGAAAATCACTACATAATTTTTTATTCTTCCTCATTTGTAAATTGTTTTTTTTTTTTTTGTTTTTTTTCTTGTTTTCTTTTTTTACGACGCGTGTCGTTTTGAACGTCTGTAGACTTAGAATTTGAGAGCAATAAGTATCCTCACGTGATAAGCACAGCACGTGCATGCAAATGCATTGTATTTCGGGTAACCACATGCAGCAGGTGACTCTRACTCAAGATCAATCTTGCCACCCTTTTTATAAACGTCATATTTTAAGGGTTTGTTTTTTCGATTGTATCAGTGTAATTTGTTGCRGATTATTGATTACGTATTATATATATATATATATATATATATATATATATTTTCTGTWAGAATATTAAAGTTCTAAGTCCAAAGTTGTTATTCTAGAATGTATGAATGAATGTAAGAATGTATGTATTATTCAACTTYATAAGGATCTGTATTTTGTGCAGTGTAGAAATTCTCATGCTTCAAGTTTCTCCCCCAAATAAGTATAATCATCATTATATGCTCACTTTTTATTAGTATTCAAATATTTTAATTCTCTTTGCTTTCTTKGCTCCCTTCAATCCTTAATTGTGGAATGTTTCCTTAAATTCTCTCATCYACGTATCATGATTATTTCAAGGGTTCATTCTTTTGAGATATTTAATTAAATCACAACAWCATCATCATCATCACTCATGCATGCATGCAGGGATTTTACATTAAATACACTTTTCCAGTAAAACTAAATGCGCAAGAAAATAGATAATAAATGACAATAGAGAAGAATTGAGGAGATTGATATCGAGATTGATATGGAAAATCTCTGAATTTATAAAATAGTTGATTTTAATTGTATATAAAATGAGATGTATTTTRATATTATATCTTAACACTCTTGTGTAATYTGTAAATCATATCTTAATTACTTGAGTAATTGGGCAAAACATATTTACTTTAATAGTTGACAAAGACACAATCAAAAACACAACGATTCAAAAAAAAA
>LPNM01000008.1:1157213-1179041 GCA_001747045.1 Hanseniaspora osmophila | reverse complement strand
CACGCACACAAAAAATTTGAGTAAACAGTGAAAAAAAATTAACGCAACAAAAGTCGRRAACAGARAWTGAAAATAAAGAARRATTTAACCTCCARAGAAGACTTTTTCGCAGACCGTTATGTAAAGGTGACCATGCCACATTGACACCTGTGTCTAATATTGRRGGTGTGGATGATGCCCTATAGATCGCGAARGTAGCAGGGGCCWTCCATTGAATTGCCTAATTTATGGCAGTTGCTCAAGTAAGTACTAATAATCAAGTGTTCCRAATGGCTGYTGCCTCTTTTGGAATTGGCCATTWTTTTTTTTTTTTGTTACATATAAGTTGAAAGTGGAATATATGACATTGKTTTTTTCAAAAAGTACAAAAAKCCAARCAATTCAAAACTCCATAAAGCTAACCTCACCCAATGCATTTAWGTCAATTTTTTAGTAATTATACACTTTATAAAAAAAAATGACTTTGAATCATCAAGTCTTGCACTCGGACCCCATGCCAGTCACAAAAGACACACAACCTTTTCCAACTCCAAACCTACATGAAGTCGTCGTCGTTAAAGTCATCATAGTCATCAATACTGTCCATAACAATCTCACTGTCTTTTTTRAAGGCACCACCCAAGTTGGCCTTGGCAGACTTGGCCTTCTTCTTACCAGCCCCACCGGTGGCAGTTCCCCCTCTCACTTTGGCCAATCTGGCCTGTCTTTCTTGTCTTTCTTTGTCCTTGATCAAAACGTTCAATGTGGCCACGGTTTGTCTGATACTCTCAATGGCCAAAGGCTTGGAAATGTCTCTGATCAAATCGATAGCCAAGTTGGAGGCATAGTTCAAAGAAGATTTCTCTTCCATAGAGGTGATGGCAGTGCCCAAAGCTTTTCTCAAGTTTTCGTAGTCTTTTTTGGACTCACACTCTTTGAATAGTGGATGCGATTCAATAGGCGTGTCCTTGGTAAAACTGGCCTTCTTCATCAATGAGTCCATGGCATCGTTTTCTTCGGCCAGCAATTTGGCTCTTGGGTGCTCGTTGCTGACACCCAAACCCTCGAACAAATCAGCGGCATTGTTCAGATCCGCTTGCAACTCAGCTTTTTTCAAAATCTCTTGTCTGGTTTTAGGATCCAAAGTGTCAATTTCTAGCAAAACTTTTTCTTCCGTGTTTTTGTTCTTGTTGTTCACCTCTTTCTTACTTGGCTTTGCTTGAGCTGGGGCTTTAGCAGGTGCCGCTTGTTTTTTAGGTTTTTCAGGAGCATCCCAACTTTCCAAAACTTCATTGTCGCTGGTGTTGGCAAAATCGTCATCCCAGGATTCTAAAACAGGTGTATCYTTGGAAGCTACAGGAACTTCAAAATCTTCGTCATCCCAAGACATCTCTGTGTACGTGTAATGTAGTGTAGTGTTTAAGTGCGGATTTTTGTGCTTTTCTTTTGGATTTCGTTTCGACAAGGAGAAGATTAATTTGAATTGCGTTGAAAAGTTGAATTCTTCTTAGCGATGACGAGCGGAAAGGAAAAAAAAACAAAAAAAAAAAAAAAAAAGAAAAAGCTGGAAAATTAAAAGTTCAAAATCCACCCGATTTAGCGAAACCATGAAATAATTTRAATTATCAAAGCGCTTGATAATGATAACAAAGAATGGTCGGGTAGTGTTAAATGAGGACAATAATCCGTCTTATCGAAGCATCATTTCTCAAAATCCAACGACATCTCAGTCAAAGCATGGAGCCTCAAGCTGACATTTARTAAATAAGATGTTTTAATAAATAATAAATRATAAATGATAAATAATAAATAATAAATAATAAATAATAAATAATAATGCAGCGGATATCTAATGTACCCATCAATAAATAAATACAATCAACTTTTTGCGCTCTTCATCATCCTTCTGAGCTCAATATCAAATGACTAATTTCAAAAATAAGCAACTGGATATCAAACAAAAAGTTCTCTTCTTCATTGTGATAAAATAAATAATGTTTTTTGTTTTGTTTTTTTTGTATTTGCAAAGTTTAAAATCAAAGTCATCCCCYCCCCATTCTGTACAAAAATCAGGCAGGAATACTGGCGGCCAGCTCTTCCAACATTTTGTAATCTCTYTTCACAATACCACCGTTTCCTGGCAAGTTTGTAGAACCCATCAAGAAAGAGTCAATGGCCTTGGCGCATTTTCTCCCTTCCTGGATAGCCCAAACAATCAAAGATTGCCCTCTTCTACAATCACCACAAGCAAAAAGTTTCCCTCCATCAACAGAATAAGAAGCATCGTGAACGGTGTCAATTGTGCCCCTTTTGGATTTGGTAACACTTGCGTCCTCAATCATTTCAGGACCAACAAAACCCATAGAYAACAAAACAATRTCAGCTTGGTAAACTTCTTCACTTCCAGGAACTTCAACCATTTGCCAAACACCAGATTGAGATTTTTTCCACTCAACTCTGACGGTTTTGATGGCAGTAACTTCGCCCTCATCGTTACCGACAAACTCTTTGGACAAAATACAGTACTCTCTTGGGTCTCTCCCATAATGCTCTTTGACTTCAGCGTGACCATAATCAACTCTCATGATTCTTGGCCATTGAGGCCATGGATTGTCCTTGGCTCTTTCATTAGGTGGTTGTGGCAACAATTCAAAGTTCAAAACAGAAGCAGCTTCGTGTCTGACAGAAGTACCCAAACAATCGTTACCAGTGTCACCACCACCAATCACAATAACATGTTTCCCTTTAATTTGTTCTCTGACTTTTTCCAAGTCATTGTTCAACAACGCTTTAGTGTTGGTTTCCAACAATTGCATGGCAAAATCAATGTTTTTCAGCTCCCTACCTGGAATTCTCAAATCTCTTGGAATGGTAGAACCAGTGGCATAAACAACAGAATCAAATCTTTCTTTYAATTCATCCATAGTGACATCCTTGCCAATTTGACAATTAGTAATGAATTCAATGCCTTCGGCATTCAACAAATCAACTCTTCTTTGAACAATGCTTTTGTCTAGTTTCATGTTTGGAATACCATACATCAACAACCCACCACATCTGTCGTTTCTTTCGTAAACAGTGACAGAATGACCGGCTCTGTTCAGTTGATCAGCACAGGCTAACCCAGCTGGACCAGAACCAATAACGGCAACAGATCTGCCTGTTTTGAAAGTTGGRGGCTTTGGAACAATCCAACCCTCTTTGAAAGCATTGTCAATGATAACTCTTTCAATAGACTTGATACCAACTGCATCAGCATTGATCCCCAAGGTACAAGCACCTTGACATGGGGCAGGACAAACCCTACCAGTGAATTCAGGGAAATTGTTGGTTTCCAACAATTTGTCCAAGGCCAAYTTCCATTGGTTTTTGAAAACAAGCTCATTGAACTTTGGAATAACATTCGAAATTGGACACCCGGTGTCAGAAGTACAAAACGGAACACCGCAATCCATACATCTAGCAGTTTGGTATTTGGCGTCTTTCTTGGARATTGGCCCACTCAATTCTTTCCAATCCGAAGTTCTGGATTTGCTTGGTCTGTAAACTTCGTGTCTCAATTTGTACTTCATGAAACCTTTGATTTTGTCCAATTTTTCCATGTTTTTCTCCAATTGGTCAGCATCTTGAATGGAGTCTTCCAAATCAGCAACTTTTGGTTCTTTCAATGAAGCCTTGTGAGAGGCAACCGCTAAAGCTCTCTTCTTTTGACCATTTTGCAAAGCGTGGACTTCGCCGTTKGTAGCATCGTTTTCAAAACATGGGCCTCCTTCCAATTTGTTCAAGTAAGCAGCAGTGGCTTTTGCCTCTTCCAATTTTTTGGCAGCGGCTTCTTTTTCCAACACTTTTTTGTAGTCGGTTGGCAAGACTTTGATGAAACTGGTCAAATAGTGGTTGAAATTTTTCAAAATTCTTTCAGCCAATTCGGATTTGGTGTAGTTGTAGTGTTCTTTGATCAAGTTCTTCACAAAAGCAATTTCCACAGGATCAGTCAAGGAAGACAATTCAATAGTGTCTTTGTTGATCTTTGATCTGAAAGCATCATGATCAGAAGTCAAACAGTAGATGATACCACCGGTGCACCCAGAGAAAGCGTTAACAGAGTTCAATTGAGACAAAACAACGGCCCTACCACCAGTCATGTACTCAAAGGCATTGTTACCAATAATTCTTTCAACAACCATGGTAGCACCAGAGTTTCTAACAGCAAAACGTTCACCAGCACAACCAGACAAGAAAGCGTAACCGGAAGTAGCCCCGTAGAAACAGGTGTTACCTGCAATGACGTTTTCATCACTCTTAAATTTTGAGCCTGGAGGCGGTCTAATAATAATTCTCCCACCAGACAAACCTTTCCCAACATAATCGTTAGCATCCCCATCCAAGATAAACGTGATACCTGGAGCCAAAAAAGCACCAAAAGATTGACCTGCGGAACCTTTGATGTTAACAACAACGGTGTCTTGAGGCAAACCGTTYGGACCAAATCTTTTTGAGACTCTGTAAGACAGTGTGGACCCTAAAGCTCTATCMGTGTTGATGATGGAAGCATCAATGGAAACGGGCAATCCTTTGTCCAAAGTGATTTCTGCCTCGTCAATCAACTTGTTATCCAATCTAGCAAATAATTTGTCTTCCAATTTTTTGGTAAACTTGGTGACAACCCCTGGTCTAATTGTGTGAGCTGGAGTCAAAATTGGGTTCAAATCAATGTTAATTGTTTTGGTGTTGACAGTTTCTCTTTTGACCAATTTTTCAGAGTGCCCAATCATTTCATCAACGGTTCTGTAACCCAATTTGGCCATGATCTTTCTCAAATCATTAATCAAATAGTAGAAAAAATTGATAACATGTTCTGGTTGACCTTTAAATTTGGCTCTCAATTCTGGGTCTTGRGTGGCAACACCAACGGCACAAGTGTTCAAGTGACATTTTCTCAACATGATACAACCCATGGCGATCAATGGAATGGTGGCCAAAGTGAAGGATTCCGCACCCAACAAAATAGCCACAGCAATATCAAACCCGGTTCTCAACTGACCATCAGTTTGCACAACAGTGTGTCCTCTCAAATCGTTTAAAACCAATGTTTGGTGGGATTCCGCCAAACCCAATTCCCATGGCAACCCAGTGGACTTGATATCGGACCATGTYGCAGCCCCAGTACCACCATCGTGACCGGAAATCAGAATGTTGACGTTGCCCGCAGCAGCTTTGGCCACACCAGCAGCAACGATACCGACCCCGACTTCGGAAACCAATTTGACAGAAATGGTAGCTCTTGGATTGGAGCATTTCAAATCGTAAATCAATTGTTTCAAATCTTCAATGGAGTAGATATCGTGGTGAGGAGGTGGCGAGATCAACCCAACGTARGCTGTGGARTGTCTTGTTTTAGCAATTTGTTCAGTAACCTTGTGACCTGGCAAATGACCACCAACGGCGGGCTTAGCACCTTGAGCAATTTTGATTTGGATTTCCTCAGCATCAGATAGATAATACGARGTGACACCAAATCTACCAGAGGCAACTTGCTTGATGGCGGATCTCATAGTGTCTCCATTCGGATGCACAATGGATCTTTCTGGGTCTTCACCACCTTCCCCACAGTTGGACTTGGCTCCCAATCTGTTCATAGCCACGGCCAATGTGGTGTGGGCTTCCAAAGAGATGGAACCGTACGACATTGCACCGGTGCAGAATCTTCTAGCAATCTCTGTCCATGGTTCAACCTGGTCCAATGGGATGGCAGTTGAGTTTTTGAAATCCAAGTCTAGCAACCCTCTCAAGGTACACCCTCTGATGGCTTCCATTTCCTTTTTCACATACATGTCCCAGGCTTTTTCGTTTTTGTTTCTGACCGAGTCTTGCAAAGAGGCAATGGCAGTTGGATCGTTCATGTGTTTGAACCCACCGTCTCTCCAGTGGTATTCACCTGCTTCAGRCAAGTTGATGGAAGGTTCGACAATGGTTCTTGTTGGATACCCTCTTTCGTGTAGGGAGAAAGCGTCTTGAGCAATGTATTCAAAAGTGACACCCTTGATTCTAGAGGCAGTACCTGCAAAACACAAGTCGACAACAGAGTTGTCCACCCCAAGGGCTTCAAAAATTTGCGCACCTTTGTAGGAAGGCAAGGTGGAGATCCCCATCTTCGACATTGTTTTCAAAATCCCRGTGTCAATTGCTTTTTGGTAGTTTTCAATCAACTTTTCGTCATCGATAGTGATGTCGTCGTTGTTTGCGTTTCTGATCAAGTTTTCATGGTTCATTTTCACCAAAGTTTCCATTGCCAAGTATGGGAAGATGGCGTCAACCCCGTATCCTAGCAAACAACAAAAATGATGGATTTCTCTTGCTTCTGCTGTTTCCAAAACCAAAGCAACTTGGGATCTTTGTTTGTTTCTGACCAAGTGGTGGTGGATGGCCCCAACGGCCACCATTGAGGAGACAGCAACTCTGTCTGCGCTCAAGTTTCTGTCGGACAACATGATCATTTTTTTACCTTGTTCGATGGCTTGTGAAGCTTCTTCTGTGATTTTTTCAATAATTTCCGTGTATCCCAAAAGACCTTTGGATTTTGGGAAMGTAATATCGATTTGCCAAATAGACCAYGATGGGTATGCCCTTTCAATGTTTTTTARACTCTCAAATTCTTTCCAGTTCAAAATTGGTGATTTCAACAACAATCTGTCACATTGTGACGAGTTCATGTCCAATAAGTTTCCCTGTGGACCAACAGAGCATTCCAACGACATGACGTTTGTTTCTCTTGTGGAGTCGATTGGAGGGTTGGTAACTTGCGCAAACAGCTGTCTAAAGTAGTCGTACAACAAAACYGGGTCCTGGTTCAAGCATGCCAATGGGGCGTCGTTCCCCATGGACCCTAAAGCTTCTTTTGAATTCAAAGCCATTGGAACCAAGATCAACGAGATTTGTTCAAAAGTGTAACCCATGGCYARCAATCTTGGATCTTTTTGTACTTTTTCCAAAGATTCGCCCATTTCGTTAGCATTTTTTAACAARTAATCGTGAAAATTTTCAAATGGCAACAATTTTTCCGTTTTYGACAATAAATCTTCCATTTTGATGATTTTGGATAACCAAGATTTGAAATCTTTTCTTTGAGCAAAATTTTTTTTCAATTTTTCTGTATCAACAAGTTCACCAACTTGTGTATCGACTAAAAGAATGTCACCTGGAATCAACTTCCCCTTTTTGATAACCAARTCGTTGGCCACGGGAATGACCCCGACTTCGGACCCACAAATGACTCTGTCATCGGAAGTGATGTAATATCTGCATGGTCTCAACCCGTTTCTGTCCAACATGGCCCCGCAATATCTCCCATCTGTGAAGTTTAGAGCTGCTGGACCGTCCCATGGTTCCATAAGACATGCGGCCCAGTCGTACCATGCTTTCAAGTTTGAGTCCATTTCCAAACTTGTTGCTTCAGGCACACAAAGCATGATTGCTTCTGGCAAAGATAACAACCCGTTCAATGTCAACAATTCCAAAACGTTGTCCAAAGCAGCAGAGTCGGATCCGCCTTCTTCCACAATAGGAAACAAGTTTTCCAAATCTTCACCAAAAGTGTCACTGTGCATGACCCCTTCTTTTGATCTCATCCAATTTTTGTTCCCTCTCAAAGTGTTGATTTCCCCATTGTGGGCCAACAATCTCAATGGTTGRGCTCTATCCCAGGAAGGAAATGTGTTTGTGGAGAATCTCGAGTGGACCAATGCCATGTGCGATTCAAAATGAGCGTTGGTCAAATCGTAGTAGTAATTGTACACTTGGGAAGGAGTCAATTGACCTTTGTACACAATCGTTTTGTTGGACAAAGAGCAGATGTAGAACCAGTTCTCCAACCCAATTTTTTTGGAGGCTTGTTTTCTCAACAAGTACAAGTTGGTTTGGAATTTGACTTCATCAAACGTGGAGTCCAAGTCAGAGTCCAAATCGGCATCCACAACCAATGGTTGCAAGATGTGTGGTTCTCTAGACAATGCAGCGGACCCCAAGATCGAWGAATCTCTTGGAACTTCTCTCCATGCCAAAACTTTCAAATTGAATTTGGAAGCAACGGTTTCAAAGATTTCCTTAGACCCACTCAAATCACAATTTTTTTTGAAAAAAACATTCCCAACAGAATAATGATATTGTTGTGGAACTTTGACTTGGCAATCCAATTGAAACTCTCTAACCATGAATTTATGGGGCATTCCAACCAAAATCCCTGCACCGTCCCCATTTCCATCTGTGGAGGTAGCACCTCTGTGKGCCATGTTGCACAACAGTGGTCTTGCATCAGAAATGATTTTGTGGGAAGCATGACCCTTGATGTGTGCCACAAACCCGGTCCCACACGAGTCCACTTCAAAATCAGGATTGTACAACCCAACAGGTCTCGGAATCGTCGAGGCCCATGACTTGTTTTCATTATCTTTCAAAAAATTCTGTGTTTCCAAATCCATTGGTTTCCCGCCCTCATAGCAGTCCTGGGCTTCCATCGGATCATACTTGTCAGACTTGACTACTCTGTTGCTCTGGTGTCTTGTATTTGTATTAGTAGTAGTATTAGTATTAGAAGTAATATTAATACCCATATCGTACTCCCCATTCTGCATGTGATCAGCAGCGTTAGGTGGTGACATTATTGTATGTATATATATATAGATGTATATATATGTGGATGTGTGTGTGCGTGTGTGTGTTTTTGCTTTTTTACTTTGTTTTCATGTACTCTTTTTTACTAATATACATACAAGTGATTTAAAGAGATTTATTATATTAGAAAATCTTTGACTATTCTACTTACCTAGGTGCTTACTTGTATATATATATCCTAATTCCAATGATCATCATCAAATCAACTTCATTTGTTTAAATAACAAAGATAAGCTTTTCATGTAAGAAGTATTAGTCAAAGATAAGATTAATAAATTGAACTCATTAAACTCAGGTATATATTAATATTTCYAAATGCGTGTATATATATATATATATATCATAGTATAAYTATAAAGAAAAAAAATTTTAGTCCTTCGATGATGACTCTTGTAATTTGTATAAAATAATATAGGAAATTTAATAATATTAAATCA
Source organism: Hanseniaspora osmophila (assembly GCA_001747045.1). NCBI lineage: Eukaryota > Fungi > Ascomycota > Saccharomycetes > Saccharomycodales > Saccharomycodaceae > Hanseniaspora > Hanseniaspora osmophila. The sequence goes on along the minus strand of LPNM01000008.1, from coordinate 1,169,958 downwards.
ATAGTAAGACCATTTCTTATTACATTCATTTGATAACAAAGTCAATAACAAGYAAACTAAATAATGCAGTAATGTCTGCAAGTCAATATATACGAGATACATATTATAATGGTTAACAAAAAAAAAAAGGATTCTACTGTATATATCAGTGGATGAACAAAAAAAAGCTAAGTAATGTTACCCTCCTGCGTAGTTGAATGAATGAATTGCTCCGTTGATCCATTACTTTTTCCGTTGATCTCCGCTTTTCTCCCCCACTTGGATTATAYAAGAAGTCATGTGATTTAACGTGAGTGTTTTGTTAGTGTAGATGTTTAGTCCTCTTAAYYTACCYTCAATCCCACATATTTATCCGGTATCGCTTTCGTGAACAATAATGATTTTGACCAAAAGGTTACTTATATTTATGAAGAGCTAAAAAAAAACAAAAATTGTGTTGTGGATGTATGGGTGTGTGTGCCGTTCTTTCCAACTATGTACTATACTGCATTATGCCATATTGTATTATACTCTATTGTCTTCATTTTGTAGGTACCTGGGTATGAGGGAGAGAAAAAAAAAAAAAAAAACACGTGTGAATCACAAGATAATGTCCAAAATGGCTTAAACTATTTACTTAATGAAAGATCAAGCGATCCACGAGCAAAGCAAGTAAGTGCTTTTTGTGCTGTTACAACTGTTATACTCTCTCTATCAGTCGTAGTAGTACTAGTAGCAGAAGTAACAGCAGTATCAACAGTATCAACACTCCAGACCAAATTACTTTGGAGTCTCGTTGTTCAATGTGATATTTTCCAGTACGTAATCCATCCCATTTCTTGTTTTTTTGATATTTTCAGCAAATTTCGTATGACTCCATTGTTCTATTCTTGAACTTAGATCCAAGTTGAGAAAACTGAATCTCTTGGGAGATGTGGTATTGGTATTGATATTGGAAATGTTTTCAAGTTCCGTCTTACTCTCTTGACCACTCTTGGTTATGAGTTCTTTATTGGTGGGGATACTAGGTGCATTAGCAACGGGCGTTGTGGCTTTGTATGCGTTGAACCCGCTCGTGAATTTCACTTTGGAGCTCACATCCATCGAATTACTGGATGTGTTGTATTGGTATGTGGTGAACTCTTCGACCTGGATGATCTTGGTGTGATCGAGATTTTTGGTGTACGATTGTAACGTTTGGTTGTCTTTGTTCACATACAGWACTTCCATGATCATCGATTGATTTATTTTACCTAAAAAGGGTTTGATCCATTGGGGTAATTTCCCTGATTTCTTAATGATTCTTGTTATCTTCAAGATATTGTTGTCGCGGCAAYCAGTTTTGGATTGGACACTGTTAAAGTCACTATTATTGTCAAAMTTTAATCGGGTATTGTTCACAAATTCAGTGTTCAACACGTCAATGGATAAAATATGGGATGCAAAGGGATTCGGATATCGGTTTAGAAATGCATATGAAAACGTTGGAAAATTCGTGTTTGGATAGTTGTGTGTGTTCTTGTGCCAAAGTACCATTTTTCGTATGATTATTYTTTTTTTCTTTTTTRYAGGTCTTTTTTATGGGATCCCTCTCATTTGTTTCTCATTCKTTTCTCATTTGTCTTTCAAGATTCTCACCATCGCCCTATCGGAGAAAAAAAAAAACTCTTGGTTATAAAGTTGGATAAACTTTGTCTGTGTATAAACGAGAAAATAACGAGAGGGAGAGAGAGAGAGAGAGAGAGAGAGAGAGAGAAAAAAAAAAATAAAAAATCCGGAGTCCAAACAGGCAAGTGTTAAAATCCGAGATTACAAATACAATTAATAAAGTAARCTCTAAAAGATACCTTCAGAAATAAATCACTACATGGACATCTATAACATCACCACACCAAGTTCACTGGTTTKATCTTTCAAGTTGTTCTCGTAAGCAGCCATCCCACCGTCAATAGGCTTCATCTTGTAGTTGAACAAGTAGAAATTCAAAACTCCGTCTCCAGCACCGAAYTTCAAATCTTTTAAAAACAAATCATTGTCTTGGGAAGTCAAAGCATTGAAAACATCWACTTTCAACTGTTTCCCAGCAATAATGCACGCATCATTGACCAATTCACAAAGTCTTGTTTTCAACAAGTCTTGTGTTTCAYTGTGTTTTTCATCGGTAGCATAGTAAAACAAGTATGCAACATTCAAATCTTTGTAAATCTTATTTTCCAAAATAGTAAATGGCAACAAGTAGAAAGATATAAAATCTGTAATCTTYCCACTAGCTTGGTCTCTAACAAAAAAGGAGTACAACACGTTTTCTCTTGTTTTCATCATATGAACAAAYTCATGTTTTTCAAAATCCTGATATAATTTGAATTTCTTTTGATAATTGTTCAACAATTTGAAAMCCTCATCAATATCCTGTTCCTCCACCAAGGGCTCCATTTTCAAATGCGGATTTTTTGGCAAAGTGTACTTGGCAATCATCTGTGTTTCGGTGGCACCCTCAGGTAGCCTTGTAAACCCAATATCATGTAGTTTAGCCCAATTCAACGGTCTGTGCGTGTATCTGCATCTCGTCACAGGACTTGGAAGCACAACCCCAGCAGTGTACAACGCTTGCCAAATGTTTTCCAAGTTGACCCTTCTCGTGATCTCTTTAATCAAAACAGGCGCCAATCTCTTGGATCTCAACTTCTTGTGGACACACAAAAAATTGATGTCAACGGCCTTCACCGTCTTGCCGTTGGCGTTCAGCGTCACGGGAACAGCAGAAATAAAAGCCACCAATTTGTTGCTGCTGCTCACCCTGATCCCAACAAACCAGGTCTTGTAGTACCCGGGCGGCGTCAAAGCCCACCGCAAAAACTCCTTGGTGTAGTTGAACCGAAACATGCTCGTGTTGTCCTCCACATAGTTTTCGTTCAACAACTCGTGGACATCGTCAAGATCTCTAGACGCATGGTCATCAACGGCCAAATCACACCATTCAAATCCGGGAATCGCCTTCAACGGAACAGGAACGCGCGAAATGTCAGCCACAGTTTTCAAAGAATCAATGGGACCTTCTTTTTCAATGGACTCGTCAAACTTCGGAACAGGCTGTGTCTTCCAAAACTTGTAGTCCTCCAAGTTTTTCGGTTGGTGCTCGTTGCTGTTTTCCAAATGCTGCATTCTCAATGCTTTCAACATTTCTTGAATTTTAGCCAGTTGCGTGGCATCGAGGTCAGGAGCACCGCCATGCGTTTCGCCCTTGTTGATATTCTGCTTGCTCATTACTATTTTCCTGTAAAATGGTTTGGTTTAGTGGTGTGCTTTTTTTTTTGTTCTGTGTTGATGGACATTCAGCACATTCACCAAATAGTTTTATTGGTATTTTTTTCAAACAGATCATGGCTTTGTTGCTGGTTTGAAACGACGTTAATGACGTTTGTGTTTTATTATTTTTTTCCAGATCCTTGCTGTCGTGATTTGCGTCGCTTGTTTTTTGACGTTTTCCAAATATAATTTCTTTTTTCCTATAAATTTTTCCGTACCAACAAAAAACGACTTTGTTCTGGCTTGGAGCTTGAAGCTCATTGAATTTGAGACGTGATGCGGAGTGTTGATGAAACAAAACTTTGACAAAAACTTCTAATTGACATTGACAAACTATCAAAAGCCAGAAGCCAGAAGCCAGAAGCCAGAAGCCAAAAGCCAAAAGCCAAAAAAAAAAAAAWAATGATTTCCTCCACATGCTGGGTCCCTAAGGGGTTTGCCAAAGAATTTCCTGAAAGCTACGAATTGAACGATGAAGAAATGGAAAGAATCAACAAAATGGCCGAACAAATGAATTTGAACGAATCCGAAAACTTCAAACCATTGACCAAAAAAGACATCACTCAAGACCAAGAATCGGAAGAATTCAAATACGCTGACGATGAAGACTTGAAAAAATTTAATTTGGACAAATACGATGATGATGAAGAAGACGACAATGACGAGATCACCGAAGCAAGCAACTACCAACAAGCAGACGCAAACTTTGATGGATCCATCTTGCCAGGGACCACCCAAATTGAACAAGATGGCCAACACTATTTGGAACTTCCAAACGTAAAAGACAACAACAACGCAGACAGCGATCACGAAGAAGACGACATCATTTTGCAAGAAGAGGAAAAACAAGAYTTGCAAATCTACAAAACAGATAACTTGGTCTTGGCTACAAGAACCGACATGGAAGGTGACTTGTCCTACTTGGACGTCTACGTTTACGACGACGGTGATGACAACCAAGAATACGCCAGAGAGTCCTCCTTGTACATGCATCACGACGTCATGTTGCCAGCGTTCCCATTGTGTGTTGAATGGATCAACTACAAACCTAATCCAAACAGTGAAGAAATTGCCAACAATKCAGACAACTTGGGGAACTTTGCTGCTATTGGGACTTTTGATCCAAACATCGAAATTTGGAATTTGGACTGTGTCGAAAAAACATTCCCAGACGCCATTTTACAAGGTCACAAAGACGCAATCTTGTCTCTATCTCATAATGAAATCCACAGAAACGTTTTGTGCTCCACTTCTGCTGACTCTACTGTCAAGATTTGGGATTTGAACAACACTTCGAAGTGCGTAGAAACTTTTAAAAAAATTCACGGGAAAAGTAAAGTCTCTTGTTCCCAATGGAACAACTTTGAGTTGTTGACTGCAGGGTATGATTCAAGAATTGCTTTGACAGATGTTAGAGAAGGAGCTAAATCATCGAGATACTGGAAAATCTCTTCAAACGAAGAATTAGAAACAATCAAGTTTTCTGCAGACAAAACCCACGTTTTGRCCGGGACTGACAACGGTAACGTCTACTGTTTCGATACCAGAAACCCAAACTCCAGTCCAGTGTGGACTTTGAAAGCACACGATGCCGGACTAAGTTGCTTGAACATCAACCAAACCATAGACAACATGTTTGTTACCGCAGCAATGGGAGAAAAAGTTGTTAAAATCTGGAAATACGAAAATAACAGACCAAAGTTGGTTACCACCAGAGACTTTGGTATTGGTAACATTTTGACCACCTCTTTTGCACCAGATTTTGAAGTCTCTGGTAACTTGGTTGTTGGTGGTGTTTCCGGAGGGTTGCAGCTTTGGGACACTTTTACCAACGGTTCGGTGAGAAAGCAATTTTCAAAAGAATTTACAAATATATTTACCAACAACGCTTCTGACAGTCCGATCAACAGATTCCCAAGATTCTCAAGCAAGTACAAAAATAACTCCGCACCTAAAGAAGTTGTTTTTGCTGCAGAAAAAGCCGAAGACATGAACGAAGACGATGACGACGCTGAAGAAATCGAAAGTGATGACGAGTAATTGCATTTAACACAAAAACAAGTAACGAGGTCATATTCCTGTAGTGGTTGTCTATAAGTGTCGGCGCTCATCTGTTGTTTTTTTTTTTGGTTTAGCTTAGATCTGTGTGTATACTAAAAATAAAAGATATAGAACAAAAACTTTTTTTGGCATTAAATCTGTGAAAAAAGAGGCCATTCAACTTTGACTTTTTACAACTTTCTTGGATAATTCCACGTTTTGTTCCGCCAACAAAACCAACCCTTTCCTTAGTTTACGTCACGTGTAAATATYATTTTTCAAATGTCGATTTAAATTTYCAACTTTTCTTTTTTTTTTTTTTTTTTTGGCCTGGTTCTCACGCGGCCCAAGTTGTAAAGAGGTGGAAAAAATTTCAAGCGAAAAAGTCGAAAGTAACATTTCTTTTTCACTAAATATTGAGTTTTGTTCATGTTGGGTAATCCTCTTTGCAAGGTCTTGTCAATGCATTTTGGAGAYCTAGTATAGTGTTCAGTTGATACAGTCGGATGATGGAATTGAATTGAAGTGAATGCAAGTCTGATTCTTCTATGATGGGTTTTTYATTGTGCCCACTGGCAATGTAMYTTCTTGATAACATGCTATTTATTYTTATAAAGAAAGAAAAGCTCAAATAYATCAGGCCAAGTAGATCATTCAAACCGGAACTCACCTTTCACATTCACAATCTGTGTTATTTTTTTTTGAAAACACCTTCCCACTCGCACTGAACTACTGCAAGCCACAATGTCTGCTGAACTAGAATACTTACTATTCGAAGAACCAACAGGTTACGCCATCTTCAAGGTCAAATTACAAGAAGACACCGTCAACTCTTCTTCCAAAGAAGTTCAAAAACAAATCAATGATTTTGGCTCCTTCACTAAGTTAGTTGAATTGGTTTCTTTTGCTCCATTCAAAGGTGCTGCTCAAGCTTTGGAAAATGCCAACGAAATTTCCGAAGGTTTAGTTTCTGAATCTTTGCAATCCATTTTGGAGTTGAACTTGCCAAAAACCAAAACTGTTTTGGCCATTTCTGACAGCAAATTGGGACCTTCCATCAAAGATGTCTTTCCAAACGTCTCTTGTGTTGCCAACGATTTAGCTCAAGATTTGATCAGAGGTGTCAGATTGCACTCTACCAAATTGCTAAAATCTTTTGTTGAAAAAGGTGATTTGGAAAAAGCTCAATTGGGTTTGGGTCACGCTTACTCCAGAGCTAAAGTTAAATTCAACGTCTCCAAAAACGATAACCACATTATTCAAGCCATTGCCTTGCTAGATTCTTTGGACAAGGATATCAACACTTTTGCAATGAGAGTTAAAGAATGGTACGGCTGGCACTTTCCTGAGTTGGCCAAAATTGTTCCAGACAACTACACTTTTGCCAAGCTTGTTCTATTTATCAGAGACAAAGCCAGTTTGACTGAAGACTCCTTGCACGATCTAGTTGAAGTCTTGAACAACAACGAAGCCGGTGTTGCTGAAAAAGTCATTGACAACGCAAGAATCTCCATGGGTCAAGATTTGAGTGACATTGATATGGACAACGTTTGTGTTTTTGCTCAAAGAGTTGTTTCCTTGGTTGAATACAGAAARCAATTGTTTGACTACCTATGTGACAAAATGCACACCGTTGCTCCAAACTTGAGTGAGTTGATTGGTGAAGTCATTGGTGCTAGATTGATTTCTCATGCCGGTTCTTTGACCAACTTGTCCAAACAAGCTGCCTCCACCGTTCAAATTTTGGGTGCTGAAAAAGCTTTGTTTAGAGCTTTGAAAACCAAAGGTAACACTCCAAAATACGGTTTGATTTACCACTCTGGTTTCATTGCTAAAGCTTCTGCCAAAAACAAGGGTAGAATCTCCAGATACTTGGCTAACAAATGTTCTATGGCCTCCAGAATAGATAACTACTCTGATGAACCAACCAACATTTTTGGTACTGTTTTGAGAAAGCAAGTGGAACAGAGATTGGAATTCTACAGCAGTGGTGCTCCAACTTTGAAAAACGAACTTGCTATTCAAGAAGCTATGGAACTTTATAACAAAGACAAACCAGAAGAACCAAAAGAAAAATCTAAAAAGAGAAAATTGGAAGCCGATGCTGAAGAAGAAGAAGAACCAAAGGAAGAACCAAAACCAAAGAAGGAAAAGAAAGAGAAAAAGGAAAAGAAGGAAAAGAAGGAAAAGAAGGAAAAGAAAGAGAAGAAGGACAAATCTGAAAAGAAGGAAAAGAAAGACAAGAAGGAAAAGAAAGATAAAAAGAAATCTAAAAAAGATTGAGCTTATGATGAAGTTACTTTGAGCTGTGGCTAGTTTGCAACTCGCATGCTTGTGTTTTTTTTTTTTTCTTAACATCCTACATCTTTCAGTTGTATAGCAGAGAACTTGTCCATTTTATTTCACGGCTCACTCTGCTGTCTATTTGTGCAATATTAAAAGAATTCTATATATAAATATAAGTTTCAAGCTATAAAAAAAAATACGTCTTACAAAAGAAGCATGCTTTATTTYGGAAGCTTGTGTAAAARGTGGTTTTGCTCCTCGCAACTCATAGRTACAACGTGTTTACATGTGTACCGTCATTTTCGTTCCAGTTTTGTGCAAAGCGTTTAYCGAAGGATGGATCGGAGACGGCAAACCGATCTTTGATCAGTTGCAGCAGTTGCCCTATGTTAGTCTGTGATACTTTTTCAAACCCCACTGGACCTTCGCTCGGCAAAAACCAGTARTTGGCCAGCACGGCTTTGTGGAACAAACTTGCTCCAAAATTTGAAACAAACTCAGGTGGCACAAAACTCTTGCCCTCCAAAGGCGCCTTCATAGGCTCGATTACTTTGACCYCCGATATTCTGTCGCTYAACCCAAGAACCACAGTTGAGTTATCGTTCACATACTGAGACAACTCATTGCTGAAAAAATTCAAAACAATGATTGGAAAAGTTTCATCGACAATTAAAACGCTCGTTTTTTTTGTTCCTTCGTTGGTGCTTCCACTTTTGCTCACTGAATTGCTAGAGTAGATTGGRAATTTGTACTCTAATGACCCATAGGTGCACACRAAYTCGTGKAGTGGCTTTGCATGGTATGCCACAAACAAGACATGCATTCTTTTAGGTGCTATAAAAATACTAGACCCTTTATCATGGTGTTCGTGAAAATACTTTTGCACATTCTCGAACTTAGGAAGCGTTTTCACCTGGACTAGCGAAGGTGTTTCGTTGAACTGRTCATCCAAGATATGTCTCGGTTCCGCTTGTTCGTTCCATTGTTTRAATAACATACTTTGTTATTTCACAACTAGTGTTCTTGAAGTTACTTYTGGTGTCTTTTCTCATCAAGTCAAGGCTTGAGAAGGGTTKATGACAGAACTATTTGTTGTGATGAGACTCTTGATTTTGCCACATCCTTAAAAACATCGGCTTGTCGGGACGGTGACGCGCAATTCGTGCTGGGGGAAAAAAAAAAAAAGTTGTGCAGACTAATAAAGACAAGAAAAGCTGARACTCTTGTTCATTCCATGAATGCAAATACTCTTTTCCGATCAACCGTTTCCAAAGTGACTCCAATTGAACGAAACGCACAACCACMCAAGCTAACAAATCTAAAATATCTCTGGACAATGGAAAAACTTGAAGTACTACAAACCGAATTGCAGGAGTTGGTCATTGCAAGACAAAAACTAGAAACACAATTTCAAGAAAATAAAATTGTGCAAGATGAATTCAAAGCTATAAAAGGCAACAACAAACCAATCTACAAATTGACCGGGGGTGTCTTGCTGCCTGTTGAATACGAAGAAGCATCTGTAAATGTGGACAAGAGACTCGAGTTTATTACCACGGAGATTGAAAAATGCGAACAAAATATCAAAACGAAGCAAACGGAGATGCAAAAAACCAAGAGCGAAGCCATAGCTTCAAAACAGTAAGCTTGTTTTGCTGCAATCACTATCTGAAACAAACTGTTCATTGCATTTTTGAATATGCGTTGGCGCACAGTTGTTAAATAAGCAAAGTTGCTCATTATYATCAAGTCTTTTTTSAAATTTTTTTTAATTTTTTACTGTGTATATATAAAATTGAGATACTACTCGGATACTTTTAGTTGAAATAAGGCTTGGCTTTTTTTTCTTTTTCTTTTTGGCACACGCTATGATGTTTTGCTCTTGATGAAATTGACACCTGAAAGCATTTGAAACCAAAGAAACTCTGTGGTGTTGTGATACATGCTGCTACATTCGGTCCAATTTCTCAATCTATTTCTTGCAAAATTCATGGTCTCAACATAATTTGCAGACTTATCTTGAGCCATAAACAAYTCTGAGCTCAYGTATGCCATACTTAGACCAAGTCTCTTTGAGTACCACGAGAAATCATGTGATTCTTCAACGTCTGAACTCAAATAAACAAAATCGTTTGAAAGGTTATGCAATTCCTCAGATGCRGTGAAAGGCGTTAGTAGCAAATTGCTCAACATAGGAGACAACTGTTCGCCGATTGGTATATTACTTTTCAATCTTGCCAAAAATAAACTCTCTAMTGTGGYTGTAYTTGTCGAATTCTCACTGAGTTCATGCAGGTTGAGTCTGTTTTTCACCAAGTGGTATCTTATCAACTCACTAACGCCAAAATTGCTCAATGCAGACGATGATAAATTCAAATCGTTGCAGCTGGCCACCAAACTTCTTTCGTTGAACCCGTACTGCGGGACATTTTKATGCAAACAATGTTCCAGTAGCTCAATGTTTTTAAAACTGTCCAACGCTTCGTGCTTTGTAGTAGGAAACTCTTGGCTGTTTGGGATATATGTTCTTTTAAAAATTGGTAAAAGCAGGTTTGCAGATATGGCGGTACTGCTTTGGCCAACAAACCTACTTTTGAATATGCTGGAATGTGAAGCAACGCTTTTAAACATTATATTTAAATTTTTTGCRGTTTTTYGATGTTTTTATTTCAAAGCTTCGGTACTTGCCCAACTTGTTAGCTTTTTATGATTTGTGAATACTATAAAAACAGTGCATATGTAAATATGTATATYTGGAAGTAGGAACCCAAAAGATCCMAAATACCAAAGGGCCATGTACATCGAAACTGAAAAACTCAGTCGGAAAATTCCCTTCGTTTAAATTTTAATTATCTTCAGTTTTGTCACATGACCAATTGCAAAATAAAGCCACGTGACGCACAGTATATGAATTCAAAATTTATTCAGTTTAGTTTAGTCCGGTTCAATCAAGTATCGAGACGATGCTGCGATCCAATAAGAAGCAATGGGGTACGGCTTAAACATGAGTTTCAGTCACGCAGCATGTTTTCAGTAATTAAAGAGAGAACAGAGACCAAATCGAATAAAAGCTCTCATATGAGAAAAATTAATTCTGGCACCAACTATTCTTTCTCGAACATGAAAGTTTGCCAAAACTCATCAAAACACACAATTGAAGCATAATCTTATGCGGTTTTTCAAGCATAGACTTGCTTACATTTGCTCTGTATTGGCTCAACATTTGCTTCCAGCCAAGTAAGGGGCATCTTCCAAATACTTTGCCGTTTCGGAAAAAAAAAAAAATTGAAAAAAAAAAATTGAAAAAAAAAAAAAAAAAAAGATTGCATCGCAAATTTGAATTTTGCGAACTTTGATGAGATAAGAATTTTTATCAGGCTGTTATGTAAAGTTGTCTATGCGGGAAGAAAACTTATTCAGAGTATATCYTTTTCGCTTARGGAGAGCTTATTYCTATAGTAAGGCAAACTGAGACCTGGAAATGACAGCTTTCCCTTGTAATCTTTGATATATATTTTTTCCGAGCCGATATCGTCTTGAATGAAGAGTGTCATCACTTCTTGATACCAGAATCCTATCTGTTTGGCACTCTATAATGATAAATTGTTTTTTGTCAAAATTAATATTTAGCAATCAACTTTTTTTTTAAATAGGGTTTAAATTTGAGAGAGAGAGAGAAAAAAAAAAAAAAAAAACATTTCGATCAAAAAAAATAAAAAAAACTCAAACACTTTCCAATACATCCAAGAACCTACAAAATCACCAAAAACAACAACAACAAAAAATGAGCTCCACTGAAGGTAAACCTATTGAATGTCTAGCAGCCGTTGCTTACGAAGCCAATAAACCATTGGTTATTGAAAAAATCACTGTTGAACCACCAAAGACTCAYGAAATCAGAGTGAAAATTCTGGACTCTGCTTTGTGTCACACTGATGCATACACTTTGTCCGGTGCCGATCCAGAAGGTTTGTTCCCATGTATTCTTGGACACGAAGCTTCTGGGGAAGTTGAAAGTGTTGGTCCAGAAGTCACCGATTTCACTCCTGGTGACCACGTCATTTTGTTGTACACTGCTGAATGTGGTGAGTGTTCCTTTTGTAAATCTCCAGACACAAATCTGTGTGTTGCCGTTAGATCCACTCAAGGTAAAGGTGTGATGCCAGACGGCACTGTCAGATTCAAAAACAGCAAGGGAGAACCAATCCACCATTTCATGGGATGCTCGTCTTTTTCTGAATACACTGTTGTTGCCGATGTCTCTGCAGTGAAAATTGACAAATCTTTTGCCACTGATAAAGCTGCTTTGTTGGGTTGCGGTGTCACTACTGGTTACGGTGCCGCTTTGAAAACTGCCAACGTCAAAGAAGGCTCATCGGTTGCCATTTTCGGTGCCGGTGCAGTTGGATTGGCTGTTGCTCAAGGTGCAAAAGCAAGAAACGCATCCAAAATTATCATGATTGACACAAACCCAAACAAGAAAACCTGGGCAACAGACTTTGGGGCCACTGATTTTGTAAACCCACTGACAGATTTGAAAAAAGACGAAACCATTGTTTCTAAACTATGTTCAATGTCTCCAGACGGTTACGGTATCGATTACACTTTTGACTGCACCGGTAACGTCCAAGTAATGAGCGATGCCTTGATGGCTAGTAGAAGAGGTACCGGTGTTTCTGTTATCATTGGTGTTGCGAAATCCGGAGAAGTCGCTTCTATTAGACCATTTTTCCTAGTYACCGGTAGAACCTGGAAAGGTACTGCTTATGGTGGTATCAAAGGTAGATCTGAAATGAACCAATTGATACAAGACCACAAAGACGGGAAATTGAAATTGTCTGAATTTATTACCCACAGAAGAAAGTTTTCTGAAATCAATGAAGCATTCCATGATTTGCATCAAGGAGATTGTTTGAGAACTACTTTCAGCTTTTAAAATTGGAACAGAAGATAGAATAACACGCTTTTTGAAATGTGCATYTTTTTGAAATTTGTTTACGAGGTTTGGAGCAAGGKTTCTAAAGTATGCCATATGTTTRCCAAAGGAGTTGATGGTGGCTCATTCTAAAGCGTTTTTTTTTTTTGAAATACAATTGTTTGCGATGGGGTGAAGTAGTTGTGCAGTCTATAGAGT
>LPNM01000008.1:1132509-1157113 GCA_001747045.1 Hanseniaspora osmophila | reverse complement strand
AAAAATACGTAAAGAAAATATTTCCTAAAACAAAAATCCTTTGTCCTGAGTGGGCAGTTGATTTAAAGTAAGTTCCTTTTCAGTGTGCTAGAAACTCYGGCTTTCTTAAATCCTCTAAAGCTTTGCATCGTTGCATCTCARACAATTCATGTTCTTGGCAAAGTTGTGGTAGGCACAGTTGGTGCACTTCCAGTCCCCTGGTCTAAAAGGAATGTCTTGCTGAGCAGCAGAGTCGGTCGAAAGCTGGCTTTTRAAATTCATGTTTGCGGGGGAAGAAGAGATGGAGCCCAGCATGTTCAAGGAAGGGCCGCCATTTGTGGTGGTGGTTGAGCCCACGCTAATGCCACTAGCATTATTGCTAGTGTTCAAGTAAATACCAGGCGCTGAGGTGTTTGGAGCAAAATTGTTGGAAGACATTCCGTATTCAACTCTGTTTTGTGTGTCGTTAGTTGGGAAATCACTGGTGAAATTYTTCTTCAAAGCGTATGATGTGTCAACGCTGTCCCCGGTCATTTGGTTTGMAYTGTAATTYAAATTCGTGAATCCAACATTTGAAGCCGAAGAAGCTGAAGAGACATTTGACGAGCTATTAGCAGCTGGGCTCGCATACAAACTTGTTCTCAGCGCGGCTCCAGAAACTGTGTTTGCAAACGCAGCAKTTCCAGAAATAGTTCCATTTTTATTGCCAACGTTGGCATAAAAACTATCTGATCCGGTATTCATAGAGTTTCCCCTTTGCAAGTTTTCAGAAACCATAAACTTTCTCTCCCCGTTYGGTTCGGTCGTATTACCGTTGTTCCCATTATTCATGTAGGTTCCATTAGATTTACTATCCCCGGTCAAATAACTTCCGTGACTCGTATTCTGTCCGATGTTGTTGTTTTTCRTGTTTCCAAAAGARTTGCCAGCATTGTCATCGTTCATCATACTATTACTGTTTTTGTTAATAAAATGAGGATGCGAACATCTAAAACAGGTTGTTCTCTTTTGAAAGTTGGAAAACCCGCATGACTGGCAATTCCAGTCACCTGGTCTAGGTTTGTTCCTTGTTTGAGGGAATGGAACTAGCAGGTTTCTAATTTTTGTCAAAACAATGTTACTACTTGGCTGAACCTCCACAACTCTATCAATATACTTGTAYCTGGATTTGCTCTGGTGATTGAACGCGTTGGCACTATGATTGCTGTGTGCAGTGTTGTTATGATTGTTATTGATATTATTGTGGTTGTTATTGTTGTTGTTATTAGAACCTAGTCTCAATACCAGAGAYTTACCATTCAATTCTAAGCCTGCCAACGCTTCCGCATGAGATTGAAAAACCGCATAACCGGAAATGGTGTCACTATCCGGGACGTACGTAAAAGATATTTTGTCTGTTGAATAGTTCAATGGGGCGTTAATAGCAGGCTTGACTGTCCAAAATCCAATAGGATGGCATCCGTTGTTATAAAACCATTTTTCCAACTCACTTTGAGTCACAATAGAAGGCAAATTATTCAAGTAAACGACTTTGCTTTCCTCATGCAAGAAAAAGTTGTAGTCCARCAGTATATCGTATGGTGTAGTGAAACCTGCGTTTTCTCTTGTGGTAGATTCGGCCGATTTATCCAACAGCGTAAAAGACGGAGAATCWGTTTCTGTTTCCGTGTTTTCTAATGCATCTTCTTTCTGTTTCTTTGAGGATGAAGCAGAAGAATTGGATTCTGATGGGGACAATATTGAACTGGCTTTAGCAGCTTCCAAAGCTCCGCTTTTCAAGTACAAAGACAGAAACATTTTTATAATGCAACCAAACTCGTCCATTTCGTACATTTCCATTTTCAACCCAAGCAATTGAAGCAAAGTGAACAAGTAAATTTTGTTCGAGTGCAACTTCCGTCTTTTGTTGATGTTTAAAGCCGCAGCATTGAAAATATTGTACCTTGTGGCATCTTTGATACACCATCTTTCATATTCTTTGCAGAGATCAAAGATTGTAGGATGTTGTAACCAAGTCGGTAAGGGAAAGTTTAGACTTTTGGCTTTGTACGATAGCAAAACTCTGATATCCCATGTTGAGTGCAAAGAAATGATGATGGGCATTTGATCATGACTACTTTGCTGAAAAGACTTGTYAAGTTCCCCAGAGTTGTTTTTCGCAACATTGTTYTGTTCATTGCATTTGCTCATTTCCACCTTGACGGCCATGTCCAAATTTTGAATAGCTTGTGGTAAAGGAACCAAATCATTAATTTCAATTCTGTTATATGGGATGGCCATTTGAGAAGTGATCTGCCCATTGTTTTTGTTTAAAATCTCTGCAGGATCCAGCATTTTCCAAAATATTTTAACAATGTTCATGTCTTGTCTCAAAGGTTGATACTCAATGGACGTGGCATCTGGCAAAGTGGCCATTGAAGTCACTATTTCCAAAACCAAAAAYTTCATCTTCGTTGTTCCAACTGATAAAAGGTTCCAAAATATGTGTATGTATGCAAACTATTTGATAGCGGTCAAAGTCGACAGATTGTGCTTGAATTTKTGTTTTCTTTTTTTGCAGTGGGTTTTCTTAAAAGGCAAGGAAAGTATCTTTTTAGCTTTGATAGCGTTCAAAAAGTGGCCCAGCAACAAGCGATACTCAAAGAAATACGTGATCARAAAATGCAGATGGAATAGAACTTTTCAGCGCAGRACATGATTCATCGATTTTCWCGATTTGATGAAAAATATTTYTTCACGTCTTACTTTCTTTTCTTTTTTTTTTTCGCTTGGAAAACCACGAAATCCACGGGAAGCCGCGGTRAAAAWATGCTGTTCATRACACGTGACTTGAGCCAAAGTTKTCAAMGGTCAGATTTTTGGTGTCACGACCGGCTAAGAATTATACACTATTTTGATTTAAAGTGGAAAGAAATCGGTYTTTTATTTGAATATAAGCTTTTTATTGATACTTAGTAAGTGTCKTTAGTTTTTAGAGTCATTGTCRGTTTCTTCTTCTCCTTCTTCTCCTTCTTCTCCTTCTTCTCCTTCTTCTTCCTCTTCTCCTTCTTCTCCTTCTTCTCCTTCTTCTCCTTCTTCTTCCTCTTCTCCATCGTCATCCCAAGCATCGGAGTCTTGGYCATCAAACTCAAATGACCCATTGTCTATCACAACACCTGCCTTAAAATCAACATCATCTCTGTCCTGGTAAAACTCTTCAACCTCRTTTGTGACCCCTTTTTCTTTGTGTTGCTTGCACCACATTTCAACCCACGAAGAGATTCTGTCACTATTTGTTTCCATATCATTTACGTTATTACTTTGTAACTCAATGACAATATCTTGCACGTATGAGTCCAAAGCATCCTGCAAGACGACCCCCATAATTTCTGCATCTAAATTCTCGTTGAGTTTGAAATCAGAGTACTTTCTCWTGGTCAATCTTTCAATCAAGCCTGCATTTTCGCAACGTAGCACAACAACCAAATCAATCAATCTTTCAGGRAATATATCGTTGCAATGCCAATCTATRATGTTCCCTCCTCTGCGCAGTAYTGGCTCCARGTTATCTAGCAGCGCGTCTTCGTCAATTATATGGGAGTTTCTCACCTCATCAAAGCYTTCAAACAGTTTTTCCCTTTTTGCGTATTCGCTGATATTGTACAAATCATACTGAGGAATAGTAYGCTGTTTTGAGCTTTTTCCCTCTTGCTTTTGTTCTTGGAGTAGTGCATTCAATGATCTTTGTAGTAATTCCGAAGTAGATGTTTTCCCACAACCCGGGGTACCTGTAACAATAATGTTAGGAAAGTATCTTCTCGTGTTATCTGTAATGTCGTTTGYCTTTGTTGTGCTTTTTCCCATTGTGTGCTTGCTTTGAATGGTGTACTTTTGGTGTGRTTACGCTGTTTCTCTCAAAAAATTCCTTTGGTTGTTGGATCATACGTTGYAGAGTATTGTTGTTAAATGTGGCAAAACCTTCAGTGRGCATTGAAGCRCCTGAAATTGAAGATCATCRCATCATTTGTAACGCAAAGGATAGGCAAGAAAAAAGAAATAGGTMTAYTAAAATACGTTACCCGCCTGTTAAATTGCTTTCCTRTTTTCTTGGTTTGACGAAAAGTTACCGCATACAATTGTTTGCCGAAGCAAAAAAGGTTTGTTGGAGAATTATAAATGAATGTMGCACTTAGCATAATGCTCTTTCAAAATTATATAATCGTGTTTTGGTGAAAATCCAACAGAAACAGCTAACTAGACCACRAGCTTTTGACATTCAAAAGAGACTATATCACCAAATTTAKTTGCTATCACAAGACAAAGCAAAATAAAAAAAAAAACAACAGCTCACCARCAAGTCATAATCATGGGTATAGCAAATTACGGTTTAGAAACGTTTGTGGATAACTTTCTGAAACTGCAACAGAACTCTAAAGAACCTTCTTTTGAACCAAATGSGGACTGGAATAGCATTGAAGCAAACAAGGATGATCAGCGCGATCTCAAGAAAAAAGATTTATCTGAAGCTAAAAATGGTGCAAAGCAGGAAAAGACGAAAAAGACATTTGACAAAGCAAAGAAAGCTCACGGGGATGATGTTGATGGTGAMGAGTCTGCTCAAACACAAAGCAYGGAAGCTCTYAATTCTGAGGGAAACGGTGTTTCTTCAACTGCTTATGATGACTACACAATGGTCACGGGAATAGACCTTACTCCATACCTACAGTCGTTAAACATAGAAATGCCTAATGTGGTGGGCTTGAATCCTGATGGGAGYGGAGATCTTAGCGCGAGTGCAGGATACAATGCAACCGYCAACACCAGACCTTTCCATCATACTTTGGAAACACTGGCGTCACCGTGGATTGAAACCAGCAGAAGCGAAGTGGAGCCTCGGTACCATTCGCCAAAATCTTTTACCAACATCACCGGGGTGTTGGGTACCTCTGGTGAACCCCAATTTAATGAAGTTTCTAACCAAGAACAAAATAAAGTCTCGCTTCTTCAAGACGAAACTTTGTTCTATCTATTCTACAAGCATCCAACCAGTGCTGTGCAAGAATTGACGTACATAGAATTGAGAAAAAGAAACTGGAGATATCACAAGCTGCTGAAAGTATGGCTTACAAAAGACCCCGTCATGGAACCGATTGTTCAGCCGGATGGGCTGAGTGAAAGAGGCAARTACATTTTCTTTGATCCAACCAAGTGGGAAAAGTGTCAAAGGGATTTCATTCTTCATTATACCGCAATTATGTAAGTATTGGTAAAATAGATAAGGTAACGTAAWAACGCAYATTTCTGTGTGGGKTTTTTTTTTTCTTTTTTTTTTGATTTTGCACCGTACTCTTAACTCTCTGGTAACGCAAAKTTGAAGCCCTYTTTGGACTCTTTAGARTAGTTGTSTTGAAAAGATTTACGACACTTGGCCTCGTGGTTTGGAATGGGTTTAGAATGCATGGGYCCTGGAATAATTGATTTTATTATTTATGGCACGTGACTCTGTATATTGCCTTGTGGGATAAAGAAAGAAAAGTTTCTTTGCGTGAGATTACAACGATTATCGTRAAAGTTGTACCTACTGTTAACGGCAATYTTTTTAACCGTTTATCTGAACTTACCGAGCTTACGTAATCATAATAAATTAGCRCAATGACMATATTGAATTCTGAGCTTTTATTTACTATATAATAGGATSTYTCAAAAAATTTCATTCATACTTGAACAACTTATTYTTGATCATTTTTATGTGCARTCTTAAATCTCATGTTCTCTYTYTCGCAGGTAAGGCAGCAATGAAGATACCAAAACCAAACACAACTCTTGACCAATTGACATGAGCRCTTCTCAAGAACAAAACATCRAATCAACYACTGTTGACTATCCAAACGAATTCAAAGGTTTTGCCGTTGCTGATCCATCGAAATGGAACACTCCAGAATTGATATCGTACCAACCTAAAAAATTAGGAGAAGCCGATGTTGATATTGAAATTGAATGTAATGGTATCTGTTACAGTGATTTGTCTGTTGTGAAAAACAAATGGATGAACGACAACCACTCCATGAAATGTCACACATCCAAGTACGGGCCTAAAGCACAAGTTGTTGGTCACGAAATTGTTGGRAAAATTGTCAAGCTGGGATCAAATGTCAAAGAYTTGAARTTAGGCCAAAGAGTTGGTGTSGGAGCYYAATGTTTTGCTTGTCAAAAATGTGACAATTGTTTGAACAACAACGAAARCTACTGTTTGGAATACGTTGGTACGTATAACGGATTYTATCCAGACGGATATGTGTCTCAAGGTGGGTATGCAAGCCATGTCAGATGTTCTGAGTCCATGGTTTTCCCGATTCCAGACGCTTTGGATTCCAAATACGTTGCTCCACTTCTATGTGGTGGATTAACTGTTTTCTCTCCTATCAAAAGAAACGTTGCCTCCGTTTTGGCGCAGGGCAAAACTCCAAATGTTGGTATCATTGGGATTGGTGGTTTAGGCCACATGGCCATTATGATCGCCAAAGCCCTAGGTTGCACTGTCACTGCCTTTTCGAGATCTTACTCGAAAAAAGAGGATGCTATTAAAATGGGTGCYGACAACTTTATTGCYACTGGGGATGACAAAACACAATGGGGYCAATACAAGCAAACATTYGATGTTTTGGTCAACTGTGCTTCTTCCACTTCTGCCTTGGATTTAAGAACATTATTGCCAACTTTGAAAGTCAACTGCAACTTTGTGACTGTTGGTTTGCCATCCATTGACGAATATTTGAAATTCTTTCCATTTGATTTCTTGCCTAACGGTTGTGGGTTYGCTGCTTCAAAAYTGGGTTCAAAGCAAGAAGCTTTGGAAATGTTGAAYTTGGCTGTGGAAAAAGGTTTCAARCCATGGGTGGAAACATTGCCTATTTCAGCTGCTGGGGTTTCGGAAGGACTGACCAGATTAGACAARGGTGATGTCAAGTATAGATTCACCTTGGTTGGATACAACGATTTTTTCGGAACAGGAAAATAAAGAAAAGCAGGCCTTATCTTTGAGAGTGTGATTACCGTTTTAGTTGATTCAAAGCATTGTTTTTGATATAAAACGACTTTTAWAAAAGCTTGGCTCTGTATATATATACATGTGTGTACTTTCTTATAAATATAATCCTCAACCAGATTTTTGATCACTTTTTATGAATTGCTCCAAACRTTTATGGTAACCTTTATTTTAAAAACTAGTAGTTTATTTTTCTGGCACTAAAGTTAACCTTCAACTTGATTACACTTGCTGGAGCTAACTAAAAAAAGTTTAGCTCCAAAGTAAACAAAAAAAAAAAAACAAAAAAAAACAAAGGCAGTATCAAGATGCAAAAAAAATAACTGATTTCGCCCAGGATCGAACTGGGGACGTTCTGCGTGTTAAGCAGATGCCATAACCGACTAGACCACGAAACCATGTTAAATTATAAAATTTCTAGAATTATAATATTTGTACAGTTATGAAACCCTCATACAGCAAAACGTTAAAATATCCAATACTGGTAATAAGTTTTATTTATTTGCTGTGTCGTTGTGTAAATGTTTGGAACTGCTCTATCGTATAAATCCCATTCCAAACACATTACGTTAAGATGACACTTTCAGCATCAAATTGGATAAGTATACCTTTCTAGAGGATTAAAAGGTACAAATATCCAGATCTCAGGTCATTGAAGTCTCGTGACCATGTACAAGGCAGTCAAAGTACATTGCCCGACACGTTGGGGTTTTTTTAATGCCAAACAAGAAATCTTTGTTCAAAAATTTTCATTCCAAGTGTGTGGAGCTTCAAACAAGGAGATTAAGAAGGTGAAAATTAAAGTCAAGCTGTCGTAACTGTACAATACCGCTATGAAATGGGTAATTAGTGATACCGCTTGATGCATTTCCATTCCATCAGCAAGTTGGGTCTTTATATTTCAAAGAATCTTAACATCAACTCTGTAATAGTGAGTAAGCAAAAAAGAAAAAAAAGTTTCAAAGGCAGTGCATCAGACGTAGACCATATCGTATACAACACGCGCATAAAACATATACACGATGATTGGATACAAAACTTTAGCTGTGAGCCCAAAATGCGCGTATGCAAGCGTTAGTCATAGTAGCACCGGAGTAAGCAACGCTTTGTGCAGTCAGCTAACCACCAAGAGAAACTTGATGGGATTTGTTCGGAATGCACTAGGGTTAGACCCACCAGCAAATCCCCATGATCCAACACCGGAAAACAGATTTCACCCATGGGTCGAGTCGCCATATCCAGATTTGCAAAACAGGGCAAARAGAATCATGGAGATTGCCAGATGCCCTGTGACAAATGAAAAAATCAATTTTACTTGTCCGTTAAGTGGGATTCCTACACATGCTTCAAAAGAAGCATGGGAAAGGGACACCAAATACCATGAATCAAAAAAATATGAACTGTTGAAGAAATGCAACATTTACGAGCACGATTTGAGAAGYGGAAGACCGTTCCCGGAATTTGATTTCCCATTAGCTCAGGACAGGGACAGAATGATCAACGTGAGCAATTGGGACTTGTATTTTTACACAAGACAATACTACTCCATGGACACTGAATTCCAACTAGCAGCCGTGACCAAGATGTTGAGTTATCCTATCACTATTGCTTCCGTGTTGCACCAATTTTCACCATACTCTTTGAATCCAAAGGGTCCAATTACACTTGAAGGGTTGAAATCTTTATCTGCTCTAAGATACACGTTATATCCCGGTGAACAAAGTAAGTTGGGGAAAAACTTGGCCAAAGTCAATAACAGAGCTATGAGAATATTTATACTAGGTGCGAGAGCTGAATCTCAGCTTCCTCCACACGTATGGAAGCAATTGAATTTCTTATACCCTGGTCAAAATTTTGAAATCCATTTTATCGGGCCTGAATGCTACTATGATAGAACAAAGAGAAAATACATYACAAGTAATGAACCAATCAAGCAGGTCGTTGACAACTCGCTAACTTTCGTTTATCACACMGACTACTTTCAYGTGTACCATTTGCAACAAGATTTTTTCCCATATGACCCTTACTTGGATGTGTTCTTTTGTTTCCATCCAGGGTTYGGTGCTGCTGAAAGCAAGAGCAACTGGATGGGCGAATCATTCAAAGCCTTATTGGAAACCAAATGTGGGGTTTTCACAACTGGTTACCATAAAGCCGATTTGTTGAATGACTGGACAGTTTTGAAGGAAGCCGGTCAGGGCAAAATGGATGTATTGATGGATCCAACCAAGAACGTTTTTGGCAGCACGAAATGGGAGCTGAACGACGCTAACCCTCAAGAAGTTTACCAGTTCAACATGTGGATGGCAGGATTCAGAGGTAAGAGATATCACGCCATCAATGTTTGAATTTAAGAGCGCTTTTGARATGTTTCCCTCTATTGCATATCAACACATTCTTGTATTTTTCAATAATACTTTCGTACCTTACGATCATCGTTAAGAAATATTTGTATAAATGTATGTAAGTATCATGTAAATACGTGCACTTGTTTGCATATTAAAAGTGAGAATGTAAGTTASACGCGCGCAAAAGACAACATTATCTAATYGCAAAACAAAGAAGAAAAAAAACTGTTTGCAAAGGCAATTTGAAATACAAGCAACTCAGGTTTTCAATCAAAAAGAACAACAATTTTATAACATACTTATTATCGTTATTTCTCAAAATGAATATATACAGGTGMAGGTGCAGATGCTAAAGGTGTGTTCCAAACGTAAACACTACAGTCAAAACATAAACTTTYCCACTCACGATCAGTTACCTTGAGACTTTTTTCTTCTTTCAGCTTTGGCAGAYTTTCTTCTCTTTCTCAACTTGTGTTTTTTCATCATAGTTTTTCTCTTTCTTTTCACACTATCAACCAAAATGCCCACATCTTGAAGAGTGTTTTGGTCCTGCACTATAGGTTCTCTGATTGAAACTGCATTGGTAGTGCTGTTTCCAATGTTGGGCTTGCTAGTAAATAAGCAGCTAATAGGAACCATTGGTAGGTTGTTTGTAGRRTTCCGTAAAGATCCCATAAACTTGATGTTGGTTTTCAAAAACAAAGTTGGTTTTCTCAACGGTTGGCGTATCAGGCAGTTTTTCAGCACACTCGTAAACATTTTTCTTAACTATTTATGAGACTAGGTCTTGTGATTCTGTGATTTTTCTTGGTTGTGTATTTGAAATTACCATCAACCTTGTCTTGATTGAAACTCACCAAAACTACGATGACAATTCACGGCTTTCCAAATTTGATGAACAATTAGTTTGCTCGACAAGATTTTTTTCCAAAACGGATTTTCATCAAAATAGTATGGCACGTGACATGCATAAGGACTGACCTAGGTTATTGAGATACAGGAAACAGGAGTGTTAATAAAGGGATAGTGAGTTATTGAAATAAATATCGTTTATGCTAAGCTTTCTATATGTTCTTTTGTGATTGGTAAAAATCAATAACCTGATTTGAGCTTGTTGCGTTTTCAGGATCCTTGTCGTCCCTCAATCTGACAAACCTTGGAAATCTCAAGGAAATGCCTTTACCAAGAACGCTTTCACCGGCTTTATAAATGGGCGACATGGAAAGRTCTGCACATAGCACTTCAAAGACCATCGAAGGCTCAAACCAAACGTCTGGTGCAGCAGACGAGTCATAAACAAAAGACGATTTTGGATGTGAAATTTCTGTTGGCTCCAGTTTTTTAAACAATTCTGCCAAAAGCTCATCAGAAAACCCGGTCCCGATCTTACAGCACGTTTCAAACTCACCGCTGTCGTCRTTGTAACTTCCTAGCAAAAAACCTCCATACGTCCCGGTTCTTTTACCCTTCCCGTGGTATGCACCCAAAACRACCAAATCYAACGAATCTCCTACACCTGCAAGATAATCTTTTTTCACTTTTAGCCAATTCCTGGATCTTTTGCTAGGCTCGTAATGCGATTCAGAGCCTTCCAAGACTTTGACCATCAATCCCTCGCAGCAGTCGTGAATAGACTGGTCTAGATATTTCTGCAACTCCTCTATTTCTGTTGTTGTTATTTGGTTTGCRTATTGCAGCTCTCCGGGAGTCTCCGCCAATGAGTCTTTGATTATTTGTCTTCTTTCATCCAACGACTTGTTGATCAAAGGATCGCCATTGAACAATAGACAGTCAAAAACAAACAAGCAGACCCTAACTTTAATATCTTTCAATGCAACGTCTTTTCTCTTTCTTGTACTTAAAACTTGAAACGGTAAAATTTTCATTTGCTCTAGATCGTATGCCACCACTTCACAGTCTAATATCAGYGATTTGACATTTGGTTTCAAATATTTCGACATTTGAATCTCTGGGTAACGTTCAGTCATGTTTTCTGAGTTTCTTGAAAAAACGTTAAAAGTACCATTTTCCAAAACGTGGATTTGTGCTCTTTCACCGTCATATTTGTACTCACATGTGAACATAGATCCTTGAAACCTGTCCAGAACCTCTCCAATGGATTTGGTTGGTTTCGCTAACATGGGTTTCAATGGAATACCCGGTGTTAGTTTCACGTTCTCCAAAAGCTGAGACATTCCTTTTTCCAAGCATTCGTTTATGACAATTTCGTAGTTTGGAACTTGGCAAAARACGTCTTTGATCATGTTTTCTGCTTCTTCAGTGGATATTTTTTTGCCATCYAATTTGTTCAAAGATTGAGCCAAAGCTATCAAAACTGTCTTTTCAGAAACACCGATTCTCAATTTGCTYTCTAAAGATCTAATCAAGAATTTTGCTTCTGAACCGTTACACGTTGTCAACATTTTTTTGATCAACCCGATTTTTTTGTTTTGAGAATTGGTTCCTGTTGTTGTGGCGATTTTCAAAAGGGTTTGGTAAATTTCCAATGCAGTCATTGGTTTAGGTTTGAACATGGTTGGTTGAACAGCTCTTGCCTTGGATGCCACAATCCCCAAATCACCCAACTCTTTCAAACTTTTTCTAATAGCAGCACTGGTYTTCCCACACGACTCGGAAATCGCTTTCACCAACATTCCTTCACCCAACCCTAATTCCAAATTTGGAATGTAATCTGGGCCTAGTCTATTGATACACAAATAGGTTATGGTTGTTAATTGGGTAGGCTCTCTTTGAAGCACAGAGTTGAAGTAGTTGGTTAGTTTTTCAGTGATGGCCAATCTGGATGATATCTGCTCGATTTCATTGAACAAAGAACACAACTCAGAAAAGTATATTTTGCTGCCATTGGGGAAAGTGTTTGCATTGGTTGTAGTTGAACTATCGGCTGTAGTTTCTGCTTTGGAAGACTCAGTAACACGTTTTTTCGCTGGTGGAGCAAGTTGAGATTCTGTTTCCACTTCATCTGGCGTTGTGCCTTGACCTCTTTTCGCATTTAACCTTTCTACAACAGATGATGCCATGCTAGGAGAAGATGTAGAAGAARAAATTGAAGAAGAACTTAAAGATGGTGATTTCACTCCATTTTCTAATTCTGGAGATGGTTCTGAAATCTTGGCTTTTGTGTCGATGACATCCCTCTCCAAACTTGCASTCTTTTCAGCAAAAGAAGTGCTGTCTTTCKTGTCCTCACTCACAGAATCATTRTTCTTGTTCTTATTTACAACTGTAAAAAATCTGGCCAAAGTAGCTTGTTTCTTTCCTGACATTGTGCTGGTGTATAGATTGGGGCGTGCCAAAGTGTGATATTTTCCACCTATTACTAGGATTTGTGATACGAGTGCTGTTTTGGTGAARAGATGGAAGCGTACACTTTTTAACATCCAAATCGCATAAACAACTGAATTTTGATGATTCCCGATTGGGGCTGTGATTCTGWAATTGATATCAAGGCATGATTTTAAAAAAAATTTAAACGTTCACCYTCTTTCTCGAACCTTGCTAGAAGACAACTGACGCGTTTGTGTCTTTTTCGTGTGGTSTCTYATGACTGCGTGTCGGACAAACCTTGGTCGGTCTTTYAAGTTGTGCCATCCTTCGGACTCMYGTKGTGCACTCAGTTTCTCGGACTAGCGGGATTATTATTGAGATAAATGAATGGTGAATGGTGGAACAACGTTACCCTCAGTTACTTTTATCTTGAACATGAATAGGGTTATTAATAATAATATCTTTACGATAAACAGGGAAAGCCTCCAACAGCGCCTCCTTACTTTTCTCTTCTTTTTTATTTTTTTTTTTTTAAAAGATTGCCTGTTTGTAATCTGGAATTTTAGTTTTTGGGACCAAAATTTTAAAGTTTCATGTGTGCTGATACACGACTTGTACCGATAGCTTGAGCAAGAAGCAAGCCAGAAGCAAGGAAAAAGATAGTGGTTTGCAAAAATAACAGTAAACAAGAGATACTTTCAGTGTTTGAAACAGATTGAAACAGTTTGAGAAAACTAAACCAACGAAAAAAGGACTAACCCAATTATTAGCCAGCTTCCAGTAATCACAAAGACAAAAAAAAAAATACAACCCCATACCAAAAATATCAGATAAAAAAATATGTCTAAACAGTTGTTTCGTTCAGCAAAAAATATGGTCAATGGGTATTCTTCTGCGCAGGTGTTGGTGAGGGATGCCACGGCTAACGATACCGAGGGCCCAAGTGTCGATCAATTAGATGAGTTAGCAGACAGATCATACAACGGGGATGAGTTTTTCCCTATTATGGATATGTTGGATAAGAGAATTAATGGGAAGGGGAAATATTGGAAACATGTGGCCAAGTCTTTGACAGTTTTGGAATATTTGGTGAGAAACGGTTCTGAAAATTGTGTTTTGTGGTGTCAAGAAAATTTGTACATCATCAAAACATTGAGAGAGTTTATGTATACCGATGAATCTGGATTTGATCAAGGTCAACTTATCAGAGTAAAGGCAAAAGAATTGACTTCACTTTTGAGAGACGAAGAAAGATTGAAATCTGAAAGAGCATTGGCTAAAAATAGAAGAAGCGACAGACGTCGGAGAAAACCAAAGAGACCAAATGAAGAGTYGGATTTACAAAGAGCTATGGCGGAAAGTATGAGAACAGCAAGAGAAGAAGAAGAAAGAAGAAAAGGGTTAAACGGAGAAGGCAGCGATGAAGATTTGCAAGTTGCTTTGCAGTTGTCCAAAGAAGAAGAAGAATTGAAGAGATTGCAGGATCTGCAAAAGCAGCAACAAATGATGCAGCAACAACCACAGGGCTCTATGTATTATGATGTCTTTGGGAATCCAATTTCTGCCGAAGAATACATGCAATATCAACAACAACAACAATATCTGGCTCAACAACAAGCAGAACAGCAAGCATTATACCAACAGCAAATGGCTCAGCAACAAGCTCAAGCTCAGCTGCAACAGCAACAACAATACTTGGCTCAACAACAATACCTGGCACAGCAACAGTACTTGGAAGATCAAAAAAAGCAAAATGTTTTGTCTCAATATGGTAACAATCCATTTGCTAAAAACCCTGATGAACCTTCAGCATCAGTGTCCCAACAAGCTCAACCGGTTTCTATTGCCCCTCCTGCTGTAGAAGTTCAGTCCCAACAACAAAAACCTATGGTCAAAACAAGAACTGGGGATACGGCTATGACAGAGAAATATGGCCAATTGAATACMTTGTTGGCTTCAGGTACTGGTATTGACACGTTTGGTAACACTGGTGACTTGAGAATTCCAGCTCAACACACAAAAACAGGAACTTTCATCAACTCGCAAGGTACTGGGTACTACCAGACAAACAATGAAGAAGTTGCTAAAAAACACAATCCATTCCTGATCAACCAGTACACTGGTMTTCCAAGTAGCAAAATCGCACCGGTGCAAACRGGTTACGGTTTTGGTAATCAGCAACAAGCCCAACAAACGCAGCCATCAGCGTCTGTGAATCAAAACACCAGTTTCAGCTTGATTGATTTGTGATTTGAAGTCGATGATTTGAAATTACATGTGTATTTATATATAAACGGTTAACTTATTCTTATGATTTTTTCTATGATSARRGGATCCAAAATGTTGTCTTGAACGCCGCTCATATTTTTTYATAATCCTTTACATATCTAGCAGTAGACAACCAGCAACCTCGCCCAGTTCTTTTTCGGTRATTTGCGTAGGTGAGGAAGAGCTAGGGCTTTCRCTAGTGCGCTGACCSTTTTTGTGTTCAATGGATCTCAGAGTAGCCTCATCTACAAACAGAGTGATGTATTCATTRAGCAAGTGCGCCACCTGAGGTTCAAGCTCCACATCGGAGGATATGCTCAAAAGTTTTTTTAGTTGTTCTATGGATATTGTAAGATCGCTCATTTTTTGGGAATTTTATAACTGAAATTTATGAATAGKTCTTGTAACGATCGTGTCCTTTTCAGCAGTTTGCAGATGTCTTTGGCGTTTGATTCTTGTATGGAGTGAGCTTGCGTGTCTTTTTGTGCTGTTGACTTTTTTTTTTTTCGCCTATCTCTCACATTACTGACGTGGCATGCATTTCTTACGAAGGTGGTGTTTTTTTGTTTTTTTTTTTTTTGTTCGCATCAAATCCCTTATAAAAATAGGTGCCTTTGCTTGACTCAACGGAAAGAACAAAATCAAGATAAAACCAAGTATAGAAAGAGAAATAAGCCCACATCAAACATGAGTGTGAGGAAAATGCTAAGCCAAAGCGTGCTTTTATTATCATTGTTTTTGGCAGCTACTGCCATGTCATTGGGAACCCAGAATGATGAGAACGCAGCAGGAAACCTTTTCAACAAAAAACACAAAGCAGACTCSTTGTATCAAGATGCATTGGTTATACTACATAACCCTGAGTATCAAGAACGACAAGTGATTATGACGGACTCGTCTCAACTATACCGATCAGCGCGTATTGAAACAAGAAACACCAAATTTTTGGACCTGCCCTTGTACAAAATCGAGCAGGATATTTTCTGGAATGGAGTCGATAATGTGGATGCACATTTAATTGCTTTGCAGATGAACCAAACCAGCAGCGAAAACGCAGAAAAGAGTGTGATAGCTGACAAACAGCTTGCAGACGTTTTGCACACTTTCACCGAGATAAGCGAGCCGCAGCAGTTTGCACACGACTCTTTGGTTAAAGCCGCGTTGGAGTATCACCATCTCGACAGTTTGTACACTTTGGCTCAGTTGCATTTGTGGAATGACTATGGATTTGTTGGGAACAAATCGCAGGGATTGCAGTATTTACTTGAGTTTGACAAGGTCTGCATCGAAAACGCGTATCCAAGAAATGTGAGCGTGCTTTTTGAAATTGGCGTGGCCTACTCTACTGGATTGTTTGAACAAAAGCCAGATCACTTGAAAGCTTTGGTTTACTATCAAGCCGCAGCGGACTTGGGGAGTTTGCATGGGATGCAGGCGTTGGCATACAGATATTACACAGGCTTTGGTGGCGTTCCTAAAGATTGCTCCAAGGCGCAAATGTTATACTCTGCCTTGGCTGAAGAACTGAGGTTTGAGTTGGTCAACACGAAAACTCATGATATGCCATGGGACGTTTTGCCCAAAGTAAATGACAAATACAACATACGGGTTTGTGATTTGAAAGAAGGATTGATTGGGGAATCTGAGTTGAGTTCTGTTTTTTCTAAACAAACCAAATCTAGGTTGAAAGCAAAAATACCAGATTTGCCAGGTTACGGGTTGGGTGCCAACGCCCATGAAAACCCTTTTAACCAAATTATAAATAATTTACAGAATCAGCCATTGCAATTGAACGCAGGGAGAAGAGGAGGGTTTAACGTTGCTTTTGGATTTCCAACGGACATGAATTTTAACGTGATGTTTGGTGACGGRAACAACGAGTACAAAAACGAYCAATTGATCTATCAATACTATGATGCCTTGAATGCGTATGAGGGGACGTTTTTTTTCGAAAGAAATGTCACATATGCTGTCAGTGTTTTAACTGGAATTTACAAAAACTTTGATGAACACGTTTATTCAGAGTTTAATGAACACCAAAAGTACTTTTATAGCAAAGCCCTTGACTTGTTGGGACACATAATTTTGACAGCTGAGGTTTTTGAAGATGTTGATTATGACTTAGCCAAGATGCTCTTATTGAGAGCAAAAGAAATAGTTGAATTTCCTTATCTAGTGGGCACTTTCCCAAGCAGAGCAAACGTTGATTTGGGTATAATAGCCCACTACCATGAGTTGAACTTCACAAAAGCTCAAAACTATTACAAACAAGTCATCAATACTCCACACGATGATGGAACTGCTTCGTATAACTATGCCAAGCTGAAGCTTGCACAGAGAAACGAGTCSCCTGTTCTTTCTGAATCTTTGGACATCGATAACGCGGCAATCGATATTTTRATACAAAGAGCCGTTTATAAAGGATATGATCCAGCMCTTTACATGTGGTCCAAAACAAAAGAAGGGCGTGATAATGGAAGGTTTAGATGTGAAGATATAGTGTTGAGCTTCAAAACTTTTACAGAAGACTTATCTGGGGTTTTATCTCCATTTTTGAAAAAATCTTTTACCAAGTACATTAACAGTGATGATTTTGGTGCAATTTGGGGGTACGCAATGGCTGCAGAGCTGGGGTATGAAGAAGCCCARACTTCCGTTGCTTACATGCTTGCGTCCCCTTTGCTGATGTTTGAAGAGTTTCCTTCTGATACACCTGACCTTATCAAGAACTTGGCGATCTCTTACTACGTGAGATCGTATAAACAAAACAATGTTGATGCCGGATTGGTTGCCGGAGACATGTACTACCAGCAAGGCGATTATGAGCGTGCTGCAGCTTTATACCAAGGAACGGCCACCAAGTTTTCTGTTCAAGGCTTATGGAATCTGGCATACATGTACGAGAAAGGATTAGGAGTCGAAAARGACTACCATTTGGCCAAAAGATACTACGAGCAAGTGTTGGARCACAAACCATTGTACATGGCTGTCAAGCTCAGTGTGTTGAGATTGCAATTTTTGTATTTCTGGAATAAATACTTTGGTGCTTTTCATAGCAATAAGCTCATGAGAGCAGTGCTCACCAAATCTTTACASGTTTTAAAGAAAATAAGTTTGTCCATAGAAAAAATTGAGAAATTGCCCGCTTGGAAGCTGTCGTCTAGCATTGGTAAAAAAATGGTTCGTATTCACCCTTCCAAAATTCTGGATACTTTGGAAGGGTACGGGATCGATTCCGAACTGCTGATATCTCTCATCACAATTGGACTGTTTTTCCTTTTTCCTTTGGTSTTGACAAGATTGGCTGTGAGAAATGGATGGAATGTTGTCATCAACGGYGTTCCTATTAATCCTCCGCCTCGTCCAAGAGAACCAGCACCAGCACCTCCAGTAAGACCACCAGAACTTCAAGCCCCTTCAAACGAAAATTTGCAGCAGGCGGAACAGGCAGCTGTGGCAGAAACTGCGTCTGGAGAAGGCGAAGGGGSCGCAGACACAAGCTTGCAAYCTCGCCATACTCCGACTGCAAGCGAAACCATCATCGAGGATGTACAYGAACCCACGCAGGCAACCGTTTCCGAAGACGATGATGATAATGACTTTGTAGTGTTTATGTAGTTTTCTGGGCTYGCCCTTGTAACTACATACCTTAACGAAAACACTTTTTATGAAMAAAGATCATTTGAGCTCAGTGTMAAGGTGAAGGRGGAGGGGCATATGTTCCYATAATCCTTATGCGGCATCACATGACTTTACCCGAACTTGATATTTCGGGTTCAAGTGTTGGARATCAAGCTTGTGGCCATTTGTGTTTTTTTTTTGTCTTTGGAGGTTGTTTGTTTTGAACAAAAATGTGACCTGTCTCGTTTGCTCAGATCACTAAAAGTTTGAACCTTTGAATTAAATGTATCGTAAATCTCGGTGTTGCACTGTCTAATCTTGAAAACTTTAAAGTGCACATTAAACACATATCGACCTTAGTTAATTTTGAACCGAATTGGAACGAAACAACAAGAAACGCATCATACAGCAAACACACTCAAAATGGTCACGATTAACAATGCACATGTCGATTTAATTCATGACGCTGTTTTAGACTACTATGGTAAAAGACTAGCCACTTGTTCAAGTGACAAAACAATCAAAATATTCGAAGTCAACCAAGACAGTCACACTTTGGTCGAAACATTAGAAGGCCACGAAGGTCCAGTTTGGCAGATCGATTGGGCACACCCTAAGTTTGGTGTGATTTTGGCCTCTTGTTCATATGATGGGAAAATTATTATCTGGAAAGAAGACATAAATACTGGAAGATGGTCGCAAATTTCTGTTTTCAATGTGCATTCCGCAAGCGTGAACTCTATTCAATGGGCACCACACGAATACGGGCCGCTCTTGTTGGCCGCCTCTAGCGACGGGAAAGTTTCTGTTGTCGAATTCAAAGACAATGGTGTTACCGAGCCCTTAATCATTGATGCGCATGCAATTGGTGCAAACACCGCTTGCTGGGCACCAGTTGCTGCATCTCCAGACAACACGAGAAGATTTGTCAGTGGTGGTGCCGACAACTTGGTGAAAATATGGAAATATGAACAACATAATAATGCAGACGGTTCCAACGGGTCTGGATACGTACTAGAGGCAACTTTGGAAGGACACAGCGACTGGGTCAGAGACGTTGCATGGTCTCCAAGTGTCTTGACCAAATCCTACATTGCATCCGTTTCCCAAGATTGCACCTGCATTATCTGGACCCAAGAAGGCAATGAACCATGGAAGAAAACTCTCCTACAAAATGACAAATTCCCAGATGTCTTGTGGAGAGCCAGTTGGTCTTTGAGTGGTAACATCTTGGCTCTGTCTGGTGGAGACAACAAAATCACGCTATGGAAAGAAAACTTGGAAAGCAAGTGGGAATCGGCAGGAGAAGTTGAGCAATAATTTGCAGGGGCGCGAATGTGTAAGATAAAAAAAATATATATGTATGTATGTGTTCGAGCAGTTATGTACCAGTGTATTTGAGCATTTATTGTTGAAAAAAAATCTGCTATAAAACTACAATTCTGAAGCAACCGCCTCAATCAAAGTTTCCATATCTTTAGAAGCTAATTTACCGGTCAAAAGCACTTCTTCGTGGTTGGCTTTACCTTGTTCCAATGGAACTTGCACGTTATCGGAGACTTTGCTTGGCTTGTCCAAGACGCATTTGTTGGTGATGACGCTGATAGCCAAGACTTTCCAACCGCAATGTCTTGCAACAATGACTTCTGGAACAGTACTCATTCCAACGCAATCACCTCCAATGCTCTGGATGAACCTTGATTCTGCTCTACTTTCAAATGTTGGCCCCGTGACAAAACAATAACAACCTTCATGAATTCTTCTATCATGTAAAGATTTCAACTGGTTTTTCTTTTCAAACAAGAGTTTTCTTAGCTGTGCGTCATAAGCATCCGAAGTGGCCAAGAACCTTGGTCCATGCTCTTCAAAATTAGCTCCGATCAACGGATTCAAACCGGTTAGCCCTGGCAAATTGATGTGGTCATTCAGAACCATCAAGTCACCTTCTTCGAACTCCGGGTTTAGTCCACCACTTGCGTTGGTAACAACCAAAGACTGCAAAGACGATCCACAGTACTTGGTGGAGTAATGGTGAAGCACCCTGATTGGGAAAACGGTGTCTTTCATTTCGTGTCCCTCGTAAAAATGCAATCTCCCACTCATCACAACAACCGGTGTTGTTTTGTTCAAGTATCCAAACCATAGTTCACCTCTGTGGCCTTGAACAGTGGATGTTTTGAAACCAGGAATTGCAGAGTACGGGATGATCAAGTGTGGGCTTGACAAAAGCTTGGAGGTCAATCCACCTAGCCCAGAGCCACAAATAATCAGTGCGTGCGGGTGAAAGGGACCTGTCTTTTGGAAGTGGGCTTCCACTTGACGTGCGATAATTGCTGAGCCTTTCTCAATGTTTGCTCTAATAGTTACAATGTCTGCCATTTGATTTGTTTATAAAGTGGTGTGGGTTCAATTGACTCTCTTTGGGATTGTACTTTGGTGGTTTATGTGAAATAGTTTTTGCAAAAGCAATTGCCCAATGCTTAAGTAATGATAGTTGTTTAGCAAATATAAACTTTCAAATCTGCAACTTTTTGATAAAGTAAACACTTTTGAAAACTACATTCGACTACTGCACAGATAAAACTCCGGCTCGTTCACGGTTTTTTTTCCTCTCGCGAATCGTTTTTTGTTCCGCAAGTTCGATAAGAAGAGGTTCCGCAAAAAAAAAAAATTAATCACTGAGATTTAAGAAAATGCATTATAACTAAGTAATTTAAATATAAAGGTATTACATACCTTTGACCGTGTGTCATTCTTTTGAAAAGCTTCAAAACCTTATGGATAAAACTGCAAGTACAATCAGTTATACGGGCATAATAAATTGCTAAAATTTTGATAAAAGTAAGTAGGCTTTAGATAAGCAAATCTCGAAATGTTTGTTTCTGCTTTTGCTCCAAGTACGCGTAAATCCGTTGTAATTATTTGGTCACAAAAGTAACCACTGTACTGAGTAAACTGAGCTGAGTTGAAAACTCGAAACCAACGATGGTCATGACATTAAATGCTATCTTCTAACTTCCAACTGCTATCTTTCAATAAATAGTTTTTTTTCCTATGATAAAAACAATAATGAAATTCGAAGCTGGATTGCATAGAATGCAAATTTCCAAAATGCTGTTTGTAAGTTTGCTGTTTTTGTAGTTTTTTTATTTTGTATTTTTTGTATTTTTTGTATTTTTTTTGTAGTTTTTGTATTTTTTTTGTGTTTTTTTGTAATTTTGTTTTTTAGGTTTAATTGTAATAATTGGTAAAGAAATAGAAAACCCCCATGAATTCCACAAAACAAGAAAAGTTGGTGTTAACTCAACCTTTTGGGTAAATGTTTATATGCAATGAAACTCATAAAGTTGTTGTAAAACTTTTTCTTAATCAAAACGTAAACTGTTGATTGTTGTTTGGGTACTGTGGAGCAAACTGTGGTGGCATATGAGGTTGGCCATTTGGTTGTTGTTGTTGTTGTTGTTGTTGTTGTTGTTGAGGATGAGGAGGGTATTGTTGGTGGAATTGAGGATTGCCTTGTTGAGGTGGTGGGAACTGCATGTTGTGATGCTGTTGATGTTGTTGGTGATGGTCTGGCATAGATGGAGGAGCTTGTGGTAGTTGTGTTGCAAATGGCATTGGAATAGCGGTTGGATCCTCAGCAACATACAACGAAGTGTCGATGTTTGGTGGGATAGCTGCAATTTCTGTTCCCAATTCTTGTTCGATTTTGTACAAGGAAAATCTGTCGTTCCAATTAATTAGATTGATTGCCAACCCCAAATGACCAAATCTACCTGATCTACCAATTCTGTGCAAATAAGTTTCTGCAGTTTTTGGGAAATCAAAATTAATAACAACGTTCACTGCTTGAATATCAATACCTCTAGTTAACAAATCAGAACAAACCAATGTTCTAACTGTTCCTTGTCTAAATTCGTGGAAAACTTTGTTTCTTTCTTGTTGGGACATTCTTGCATGAGAATAATAACATGAATAACCTAAATCAGTGATTTTTTTAGCCAATAATTCCACTCTGTTTGTTGAATTACAAAAAATAATAGCTTGATTAATTTGTAATTTTGAAAATAATGTATTTAAACAATGTAATTTTTGTTTTTCTTCTACAAATGCATAATATTGAGTAATCCCCTTTAATGTCAATTCATCCATCAAATTGATTTCATAAGGTTTATTCAAATGTTTATCCATAAAAGATTTGACAGTGATTGGGAAAGTTGCACTGAATAAAAGAGATTGATGAATTGATGGCAAAAAAATCAAAATTTGTTCAACAAGTGTTTTAAAATCTCTTGATAACATTTTATCAGCTTCATCCATAATAAACATTGAACAATGAGACAAATCTGCCACTTTACGAGAAGCCAAATCCAAAACTCTACCWGGAGTTCCAACCAAAACGTTTACTGGTTCATTTAATCTCAAAATATCATCTCTTAAATTTGTACCTCCAGTACTAACCATACATTTCACATTCAAATGTTTCCCCAAAGTTCTAACCACTTGGGAAGTTTGTAATGCCAATTCTCTTGTTGGAACCAAAATCAAACTTTGTATATGGCCTTTATTGCTATTATTGTTGTTATTGTTGTTATTGTTATTAGTATTATTAGTATTATTATAGTTATTGTTATKGTTATTATTATTGTTGTTGTTGTTGTTGTTGTCATTGTCATTATGAGTCTGTGATCCATTTGATTGGTTATTGTTATTATTATTAKTARTAGTAGTMGTAGTAKTAGTAGTATTTTTATTATAAGAAGTTTTCAATTTTTCAAGCATTGGAATAATAAAAGCYGCAGTTTTTCCTGTTCCATTTTTAGCTCTTGCCAAAACRTCTCTTCCGTTTATTATAGCAGGAATGGATTCTTCTTGAATTGGACTTGGTTTTTCAAAACCTGCTTCAAAAATCCCCATCAATAATTCTCTTTTCAATCCAAAATCTTCAAAATTTTTACCCTTTCTGTTTTTAATATCATCTGTTTGTGGTCTTGTATCTTTTWTAGGGATGTTTAAAGATGCTTTCCATTCTTGTTGGCTGTTTTGACCAGCATTGTGATTAATATTTTCTGTCATAATTTGCAAGTTTAATTAATAATTAATCTGTGTTTGTGTGTKTGTGTGTTKTTTTTTCTTTCTTGTTAAAACTTTTTTCTTTGTATTTCCTTTTGATATTCTATCCACTAATCTATAATAGGTTGCCTTTTATTCAAAAATTGTGTATGAATAATTTAAGAAAATTGTTTTTAATCAAATAAACGGTTTTTTTTTCCCCAGATTGTTATTTTTGGTTGGTATTTGYTCTTATTTTTGTATAATAATAATGATAATAATAATAATAATAATAATGATAATAATAATGATAATAATAATGATAATAATAATGATAATAATAATAAATGAGAGAGTGGCGTTCAAAAGTATTTGGGTGGGAAGTTTAAGCAAAATAAAAACTACAAAATTACAAAAGCAYGAATGTAAAAATACTAAAAGTTATAAAAGCTTAAGAATTGTATTGGGTTGAGCGTTGAGAATCATTAATGTAATTATTGATATTGAAAAAAAAAAAATCTCATTCTTTTAACCTCAGATTAATAAATCTTCAACATTAAATCTCCAAATACGTTGTCTGTTTGTTTTTTTTTCTTTCTTTCTTTCTTCCAATTCCTTTGAGTTAAGTTGAGTTGGTGTTTTTCGTGAAACTAAAAAGAAAAAGATTTTCCACGAAAAGAAAAAAAAAAAAAAAAAAAGGAAGAGTAATTAGATATWATGGCTGGGTAAAATTGTGTATTATGGTCAGGTGATGTAAAGACTCTCTTTTTTTTTTGGAGTACTAAACGTCAGCGTCGTCCGTCAGCGTCGTCCGTCAGCGTCACCTTTTCACTTAAAATTACAGAAAAATTTATTTAATTTTTTTTTCCTGGTTTTTGTTCTAAATTTAGTATTTGACTGTCTTTTTTTTTTGTTTTTTATTTAGTTTGTGTTAAAAAAGAGACAAGACAAGGCAGACAAGGCAGACAAGACAACGCAGAAAGATCTTAATTCTCATTTGATTGTAATTTTTTAGTAGTACTGT
>LPNM01000008.1:1119635-1132409 GCA_001747045.1 Hanseniaspora osmophila | reverse complement strand
ATAATACTGTGAAAAAAAAAAAAAAAAAAGAACCAAAAAAAAACCAAAAAAAAAAAAGAAAAATAGTTCAATTCGATAATAACTAATAATAATGATAATACTTGGATAGATCGACTAAATCAATGAATTAAGTAACCAATTAGTTATTATAATAATAATACATAATAATGGTGAGGTTTGTTTTGTGGCAGATGAATGCAACGATTTGCAGTTGTTCAATGATGATTATTACAATGGCGTTTATATACTTCCTAAGTGATCTTGTTCAATTGTTTCCACCTCAAAAACTTATCAACAAAGAGGGGAAAATTATGGGTTCTTATTTTTTTTATTCTATCTTATTAAGCTTATCTTTTATGATCAAAAGTTTTTTTAATCTTTCAATGACTTTACTTGATATAAACTTTGCACATCGGGTTTTTTTATGATAATTATAACATTAAAAGGGACAGTAGAGTGTACCAATTGAATACGAATAAACGTTTCGATCTGATTATCAAGAACAAAACCAACACTAGCATTAACACTAACATTAACACTAACATTAACGCATTTGTTAGAATATCATAAACCAATTGAGCACTTATACATTATAAGAGGAAAAATGAATGAGACAAAACAGGGAGGTTCAATGTTTAAAGCAAAAAGTTTGAGTTCTAGGGCCAACTTTAAGAAATTGACACTAAATAATTCAGGGAATGGTTCAAATGTGCCTGCAACAAGTTCGGTTAGAACATCTTCATTGAATGATAGCAATGAGTATGAATATAAAGTGAGTAGTAGTAATGACAATTATAAACCAAGCAATAATAATGAAACGCAAACGCATCGCAGATTGCCACTTCCAACGAAAAAAGCATACACTTCTTCTGTCTCATCGTCTTCTTCTTCATTTTCGTCCAATTCCTCTTCGTCTGGGCACATCAATCCATCACAACCACTCGCGAACACATCATCTCAATCCACTAATAAACCTCTTTTCCAAAAATCATTGAATAGATTAAACAAACCTAAACTTAATTTGTTTGGGAACAACAAATCTGCTAGTACTGGGGATGGTAGTAGTAGTGGTAGTGGTAGTGGTAGTGGTAGTGGTAGTGGTAGTGGTAATAATAATAATAATAATAATAGTAATAGTAATGGTTTTTCATTCAGCAATTTCAAGAACATAAGTCCTTTGAAACACAAACAAGATTATATTACAGCGGAATGCGGTTCGATCACTCCAACGGAAAACAATCATTTTTCCAATTCTTCTTCACCTTCAAGTCTTATATCGAGTTATGCACATCATGACGGATACATCAATGATAAAGATGAAATACCTACCAATAATGCAGTTGACATTGATAATTTCAACAAATTGAATATTTCTAATGAAGACAAACATCTTTCTCAAACTGAAAACGTTTCCCTTCGCAATACAATCAAAAATCAAAATGAACCGGAAATACAATTGGAAGATATTGTACAAATTGGTAAGATAGGGTCAGGAAATTCAGGGACTGTTCTCAAAGTGTTGCATGTGCCAACACAAAAAATTGTTGCGAAAAAAACAATCCCATTAAACAGTATATTCAGTAGCACAGATAACAATAACAAAGATATCATGTTGCAAGTTAAAAAACAAATTGTTAGAGAATTAACCATTATGCAAAAAATTGGCAAACATAACAATATTGTAGAATTCTATTCTGCGTTTTATAACACTATTACAAACAAACACACAAAATTGGTCACGCCATTGAGCACTTTGACTATTGAACTAAACAACAGCAACAACAGCAACAACAGCAACAACAGCAACAACAGCACAAATGATAATGGAACGTTTACCTCGCAAGCAAACAATACGTTAAGCTCATTGAGTAGGCGAAACAACGGCACTTTTGATGGAACCGATAGAAATTTTGGAATCACAAAACAACGTATTGAAATAGAGCAAGTTTGCGAGTCAGATACAAATGACAAGTCCATAAATGATAAACAACGAAGTCAGGACGACGACGACGACGACGACGACGACAAGAGGATCACAAACGAAATCATTATCTTAATGGAATACATGAATTGTGGGTCTTTGGACAGAATACTGAGCACATACAAGAAACATTGCAAACGGTGTGGAGTCGCTGTTTGTCCAGAAACGTCGTGGTTCAACAATGAAAACTATATTTCCAAAATCAGTTACGGCGTGTTGAACGGGCTGTATTTTTTGTATCGAAATTTCAAAATCATCCACAGAGACATCAAGCCTTCAAACATCTTGATCAACTCAAAGGGATTTGTGAAAATTTGTGATTTTGGTGTTTCGAAAAAATTGGTCAACTCCATTGCAGACACTTTTGTTGGAACATCCACGTACATGTCTCCAGAGAGAATTCAAGGTGGTATATACACAACAAAGGGAGACGTTTGGTCTTTAGGGTTGATGATCATTGAGTTATTGAGTGGAAGGTTCCCACTTTCAAGCAATAAATTTAAACGCCCTACCAACATTAAGCGGAAAATCACTTCAAAAAGGTACGACGGCGACTTGATTATAGAAGAAGAGGAAGAAGAAGAAGAAGAAGAAAAAGAAAAAGAAGAAGAAGGGTTTCAACAAGGTTTTGCCGCAGAAGAAGAAGACATGGACGACACTCCAGACGGGATTTTGGATCTCTTGCAAAGAATTGTGAATGAACCATCCCCAACGTTGCCAGACTACAACAACATGTACTCGCTCGATTTGCGCGATTTCGTCAACAARTGCTGTATTAAAGACGAGGCGGAACGGGCGTCTCTTAAAGAGCTTTTGGAACATCCACTGATTTTGAAATACAATTTCAACAACGACACAGAAAGGCAACAAAAATACGATTACGAGTTCAAACGTTGGTGTAAAAATATTAAAAAACTAGCACACGAGGAAAAACTGATGCAAAGAAAAGACCAAATGCAAGCCTTAAATTTCGGGTTGTCGTAAATCTAAATAAGGTTTTCGTTAAATTTGTGTTATTTTTTTCGTATAGTACTTATATATTTATATTTATAGAATCAAAGCGCGTCATGACATATCTGGAAAGCTTTTGTGTTTTTTTTTCAAAGCATAACTCCAAAATCCTAAACCAACACTTTTTGTCTTTTCTTATCTTCAGAATACCTCATGTATCCATCAGCCCCACGCCACAAACCAAAGATGATAAGTGAGGCACCACTGACCTTCAGTGTGGTCTTCCACCATTTTGGGTTTCTCGAATCGTGTTCTTTCAAAGTGGCCAATTTGGCATCGTATTCCGTGGCTTTTCCCATCAAAAGATAAGTCCCAAACCCAAGAGCAAACGCAGTGGACATGATGGTGCAAGGAACGCAATCTTTGGTTTCTTCTGGGGTAAGGTCTCTTGATGGAGGTGGATTAATCAGATTCACAATATTTGACATTTTTGGTTCTTGCAAATTAATAAAGTTTCTTGGTGATTGGGGTGACTTTTTGTTCAGGTTTTTGTTCAGGTTTTTGTTCAGGTTTTTGTTCAGGTTACAAGTGCTTTTGTTTGCAGTTTATATATATAGWTTAATGGTTCTAGTCATCGCACTAATGTAAAAGTTTCTTGACCCTTAACTCCCACATCTTATAAGCGCGAAAAAAAAAAAATAAAAAAAAATAAAACAAAATAAAATAAAATAAAAAAAAAAAAATAAGCGTGTCAGTTTTTTGTTTTTTATATTTCAGTATTGGCACTAAGAGTACGTGAAGTTTTGCATGTCACATAATATCACAAAAGCACGAGAGCAATAACGAYTCCCCTAATCTCTTACTTTCGGAATGGCAGCAGAAGAACTGAGTGAGTTTCAGAAGAAAAGACTGGAAAACATCAAAAGAAACAATGCCTTGTTGTCCAAGCTAAACTTGAAAAACATTTCCAACAAAATCTCCTCCGCTGCGGGAGCATCAGCAAACAGTACTGCCAAACTTAAAAAAAGGGCCCCAGTAACCAAAAAAACCAACCGTGTAAAAAAGGAAACCATTCCAACAGCGCCGCTGCGTCAGTCYAGAAGATTGAGGGGACAAACGGCCGACGGCAATGTTCTGCCGAATGTCTCTGACTCCCAGCTGTTCAATGGGAAACTGAAAGACGGCGTCAAGTTGGAGGATGACAAGGAAAACCAAGAATGGCACGAAGAGCTGAAAGACACAAGAGTTTCAGGAGACGTATCTCTTGGTGACTTGCTTGATGATTCGAAACTCGCGTCCAAATACTCTGACCTAAGTAAACTCTCGAACGGAGATTTGTTTGAAGAATGGAAAAAATACGAAAAGGGACGCGATTCCTCAGATGGAATTACTGCATCGGAAAAACAGTTGCATGAGTTGAGAGAAGAGTTTGATTTGCAACTGTACCCCCATTTTGAGCCCAATGAAATCAAGATCACCGATGAGCGGATATCGGCTATGTTCTATCATCCAATGGTGGAACAGAAGCTTATTATTGCGGGAGACGTGAGTGGGAATTTGGGGTTTTGGAAAGTTCCTGAGTTGCCTAAGGGTCAAACCATGGACGAAGAGGAAATTCCCGACATTACAAARTTTAAACTTTTTCAAAAAAATGTCGGTAACATTTGCTGTCAACCGAGTAATATGAGCAAAATCGTCACTTCTTCCTATGACGGGACTTTGAGAACCATAGATTTGAACAACATGAAAAGCGAGGAGCTTTTATACAATGTTGATGTAGGCGGTATTAGCGATTTGCAGTTTCAAGATGAAAATGTAGCTTTCATGACAACATTGGAGGGTGAGTTTTTGCAATATGATCTGAGAGTCCCTGTGAAAAAAGTGGGTGAGGTATTGCGGTTGGCCGACAAAAAAATTGGTTCTTTCCACATCAATCCGAAAAATTCACACGAAATCGCAACGGGGTCCTTGGATAGAACGTTGAGGGTGTGGGATGTCCGGAAACTGACTGGCAAACCTGAATGGTCGCAGTATGAAGACTACAACAGTTGTGAGATCGTGAGGCAGTACGACTCTAGACTTTCTGTGAGTGCGGTGAACTATTCGACGTACGATGACACTCTCGTGTGCAATGGGTATGACAACACCATCCGGCTATTTGACGTCTCGTGGAACAATGCGTCGCCGTCGTCGTCGTCGTCGTCATCATCATCTGTGAAGAAAGAAGAGGGAGGTGGCAGTGCCAACACCTCTTTRGAACCCTTCAAAACCATTATGCACAATTGTAAAACGGGTAAATGGACTTCTATTTTGAAGGCTAGATTCAAATTGAACAGGGATGTTTTTGCCATTGCCAACATGTCCAGAGCCATTGACATATACACGTCCAAAGGTGACCAGATAGCCCACTTGCAAACAGCAACAGTGCCCGCTGTTGTTGCGTGGCATCCGTTTGAGAACTGGATAGTTGGGGGGAATTCCAGTGGGAAGGTATTTTTATTTGGTTGAGGGTTGCTTTCTTGTTTATTAGTTGTTTCTTTTGTTTAAAGTTGCTGCATTTAAGAATTCATTTCAAGCTAAAACACGTTCAAACAAGCTTTACGTGAGCACAATATAAAAAAACTTTATTTTTTTTTTTCTCATATACATAATCTACTTACAGTTTATTCTAGAAATCCAGGGAAAGTGTCCTTGTAGTATATCATCAAATATGCATCAAAACCACAACCATTTTTGTCTGGTTCCCCTTGAGCATTCACTTCGCCCTTACCGTAGTTGAATTTCAAATAGCTTTTGAAACCAAAATATTCATAAACAGATTTGGCACTTTCGCTGATGGCTTCCAAAACGATAGCACTGTTTGAGTCATCGGCCTTTTGTTTATAAGTTTCAAAAATCTTTCTCAATGCACCTTTCTTTTTAGACGAAGTGTCTGTCAAATCTCTACCAACAATAAACAAATAATAATATTTGATGTGGTCTGGAATAATTTCATGTTTTTTGTGACCCAAATCTAAAAACATGCTTTGGTTGAATCTGCTGTCGTTGGTCATCCATTGATCAACTGGCTTTTCCGGGGTGGTGTAGATGGCAACTGTGTTGAAATCGTTGGCTTCAGCAATTTCAGCCCCGTTGTCGTGGTAGAAAGCTGCAAAGTACTCCAAAATGGCTTTGATTCTACCTTGAGAAACATTTTCGGTCAATGGAATGTTGAAAAACTTTTTCATCAAGTAGTCATTGGATCTGGAGTCTTTGAATGCCTTGTTCAAAGTGTGGGCTGCTCTTTCAAAGTCATCGGTATAGGTCAGAGTTGGTTCTGTGATTGTCATTATGATAGGTGAATTAACGTAATTTGTGTTTGAGTACTGGCGTGAGTTTTTGGATTTGATTTTATTTTTATTTTTATTTTCCTGTATTCAAAATGAACTTGGAACTAGCCATTGTTGCAAGCCATACCATTTATATATATATATATATGAGCTGACAAAATTCAAGCAATTTGTTGTTGGTTCCGATGACACACAATTTCTTTTACAGCTCGACTCAGTTTGCAAATGCGAAATAGATGCATTCTTGCTTGTTCAAAATGTTTGCGCTCTCTTTGTGCTTCAGTAGGAATCGCTTATATCTCACCTTCCCATTCGCTTGAGCCGAGTTTCCTAATTAGTCAATGCCTTGCGCTTATCTGTTTATAGTCTCTGCTATGATAGCTTTACCATCTTT
This sequence comes from Hanseniaspora osmophila, assembly GCA_001747045.1. NCBI lineage: Eukaryota > Fungi > Ascomycota > Saccharomycetes > Saccharomycodales > Saccharomycodaceae > Hanseniaspora > Hanseniaspora osmophila. Next base: position 1,125,754 of record LPNM01000008.1, on the reverse strand, counting down.
TACGGTTCTTCCTTCCATATGATTAAACGAAGCACAAAAGAAGAAAAAAAAAAAACAAGAAAACGAAAAAAATACTGAAAGATAACAGTAATTCATTTGAAGATCCGCATTGGGACCGTGTGTATTTAGCTCACAAACAATGTGTCCCAAAAAAGACATTGAAGCGCTTAAACTTTTGCGAAACAACCGGTAACGGAAGGAAACATTGATTTTGCGCTTAAGCGTCTTGTCACGTGAATTCTTTGACTTCTTTGTTTATTTTTATGGTTATATAATTGATGTTGAACCTAGTGCRCCTTACTAAGCTTTGTTTAGTTCTCTTGGTAAAAAAATAAACAAACCATACGATGCAAACAAGTTATGCAATAATAGTATAGAGCACGGTTAGAAGAACAAGTTTGTGTAAGAAATGATGAAACAACATTTTTTATAGAGAATAGTCTAACTATAGGAGTGCACTTGCAAACTTTACCAGTTGTTTAGTCTATGTTTTTGCTGTCGCTAGTAGATTAACGAAAAGCTTTAGGCAGGTAAACCTCTCTGATGTATTATCAACAGCTTATCACTGCAGGAAACAAAAAAAACGGTTACATGTTTGAATGATCTAATCAAGGAGACAAAATAGCAAAAGAACAAATTGCCGTACTTTGATGTGTGACTCGCAACTATTCACCAAGGAAGATCCTTGAACCTTAAGTCTCGTAGATCTTTTTCGATCCAGAAATGCTACTCTGACGTAAACCATGCAGAGTATACAAAYAATATTGCAGAATAACATTTGTGACTGTAGTTGCAACTCGTATGATAACTTTTCTYGTTTGTGAAAAGTTCGTAAAGAAACTTTTGTCCAAAACCAGAGACAAAATCTTCAAAAAAAATGAGCGTTGTAAAAACAAGTGAAWTCAGGAAAACAAAATCTACAGATGATTTTCTTGTCTCCTACTCTTTTGCAAAAATAAGCTTTTGTGCTGAGATTTTAAAACAAATACTATCCTTTAATGAAATTACGCTTTCCAAAGCTAATTTTGGGAAGAGCGCAAAGTGCCTAKTAARGGTGGAAAAACGCGTTCTACYCTTCMATGAAGAGCTCTCAGTGATGTTAACTAAATAYAMCAGATAATGAATCGAGATCATACAAGACGAAGTTGCCATTTTTTGTTCGTTAGAGCAGCGGATGTAGATCCACCGCCACCGTTCAAAATATGTTTACTGTTGTAAGAACTTTAGATCTTTTTGAACGGTAATGAGAACTCACTGGATTATTTGGAGCTTTCAAAAAAATATACGGTGCGTTTTATTGTTTAGTGGTGAAAAGCATGATTAGTTGACAACTTACAGGCACAGGACTGGAGCAAAAAAATACATATGTGTACAAAATATGTGGAAATTCGCATGGCGTACACAATTCAGGTTCAAATTGTTTACTCTTTTCATGCTCTCATGTTTTTTATTCAATCTTATGGACCTCCCGTGCAAACTCAAACGACGGAGAATACCAGACCCACGAATGTCACAAATAATATGTCAATTTTGGGGGAAGTTTTTTGTTGCAACTATCTAGTTACCAATGAACGCATTCTCTGTTGACACATTCTTGTCCATGAAAAGTAACTGATAATTTGCGGAGTTAGAAGTTTTCTACCGTTTAAAAATGAACTCAACACAGCCCAACCTTATTTGAACATGTTTTATTGTATGTCTAAAACCTTCTTGCACTTATTAGCTTTCACTGGTGAATTGGAATTTGTATTTTCTTTTTATTTTTTTTTTTTTTTATTTTTTTTGAACAGTTCAAGCTGATTTAAGTGAGGAAGAACTGCTACAAGCTAATTTTCCGTCAAAATACAATCAAAACATCTGAAGAAATAATACAAATTTTTATATTTGCCGGTTTTCGATTTTGCTGACAAGCAAATTTTTTTTGTTTTTTGATGAAACAAGTGTTTCAATTTTGAGTAGCAATATTATGATGGGGGRCAGTGTGTATGTGTGTCTAAGTCTTAAACAGAAAGATAGCTATGCGTTGAGATTTAGATCAAAACAACATCTGTTTACATTCAAATCATTTTACAAAAACTTTCTGATCTGTCGTTTTTTGTGGCTGTATATTTAGCTAGATTACTTTGCACGACATATACTATTTTAACTGAAAGTGAATAACCCAATCTTTTTTTTTTGTTTTTTTTTTTTTGTCTCGGAGTTGTATTTTTTTTTTTTCATTGTTTAACAACTGTGCAATTTTGATCTAAAATGTAAATACATAAAATAATACAAGAACAGAGATCAACCGTTAAAAAATTTGGTCTCAATGCTTTGATTCCAATACAAACAAATAAACAAATAAACAAACAAAAAGACAAATTAATTTAGTCTTAGACTTACGTAGTAAGAGTAACGGGATGAGTAAAAAGTAGCAGGCAAGAAGATGTACTCAGAAAGAAAYAAGAAACACGTAAACAAAAACAAAAGCCACCATCATAAAATCAATGTTTCATTTTTTAAAGTATGTAAGCTAATAACACCTTCAAGTTACAGTTTCGTGGCTTTGAGCTTGTGATGAGAGTAATTTTCACGGCCATTCACAAGAGGGTGGATGGAAAATATGTTTCATGGTGTTTGACAAAATCTGCATTCTTGTTGTTTTAAGAATATCATTTTAATACTGTTTGTTTGAGGAATGAATAAAATTATTATTCCATTGTTCTCTTAGACAAGATCATATTAGTATTGTTTTCATAGAGCAGAACATCATCATTTGAGTTGTTTTTTTTGAGACTTTTCTTGTTTACTTGTTTGCTGTTTTTTTTTTTTCATACTAAACTGAGAGGGTGACCAAATATTGCAACAACGCAATATTCCTTAAAATCTTGCTGCAGATTTATCGGTGATTCAGTGTTTTTCCAATTTTTGAAATCACCATTGGGCTATTGTTTCAGCTTGTTCATTTCATAAGAAATATATTGCTTGAATCAAGCATTGAAAGGTCTTTGCTATTTTATATGACAAAAAAAAAATGAACAGTTTGTCTTTTCCACCTGTATTATTTTTGCTTTTTCTTTTTATTAACAACTGTATTATTTCTCTGTGATCATTATGCCCTTGCTTGTCCTTGTTTGTCTTTTGATTGATTCGTCACTTTTCGCTTACTCTTTTCCAACTTATATCCGCATGTTTGATAAATGCGCTTCTTTGTTCTAATAATAATACTGGTGCAGACTATCATTTGTACAATATTATTAAAGGGGAATGAGCAATTGATATATGAACCCACATTCCAGTCCAAAAATAAGAGACAAAAAAAAGATCTAGACAAAAAGAAAAAAAAGAAAACCCACAGACATCCACATTACACTTAACTTGTAGTTTGAAATTTCTCTTATTTCCTATTGCTTCACAATAAGCTGTGGAAAAAAAATTCCTTCTTTTTTCCTGAAAGCAACAAAATAATACAGCTCCTATTGTTTTTACTCCTTTTAATATGCTTTTGTCGTTTTGCAAAAGATAAAACAATGAAAATAAATTGTCTTTATATTTAGATCTGCTATTTTCAAATCTGTAATTTTGGGCCGGACAAATTGAATAATCGCGAAACAAATCAGAATATTGTTTTCTGTGCGGTCTTGATCAAGAAAACACAGTCATGCAAAATTGGCAACGCCGTACGACATGTACTTTTTTTTATTGATTGCAAAGGCTGTATTATTTCTTATTATTTATTAGAGCGCCTATTGTAAGTGGATTCTGTTGTTTTCCATGCTTTGGCATCACCTTTTGTTGGTACAAGCAGCGTCGTTTGACTTGCCGCAAAGCTTGTSATTAACTTTGCAGACACATTATCTACAAAACYTTTATGTACTTTTTTTTTTGGTTAAATTCCTGTTTGGAATTTAGGTATTACAGCTTTCTTTTTGCTTCTGTGAAAAAGTGCAGAAAGTAGTGTGATTAATTGCTTTTTTCAAATGTTTTTTTTTTYATTTTTTTTTTTAGTTCTAAATTCCAGCTTGTGCGCTTTCTCAGTCGCCCAATTGTAGTATTATCGGTCAAGAAAAAAAACCCMTGTTTTTGTATAGCAGCGCAGAAGTATGCAAAGAAACATGAAAACAAGCTGAAAACAAACACCGAAAAGTTGGTTAAATAATCCACGTTTGAGCTTAAAAATGGGTCAATAGTGGGTCCAAAGTGGGTCAAAATCCAAAATTGGATTTTTTGTCCTGGCTATTGAGTAAWTGTAACCTCAGAAAAAAAATAAATAAATAATAATWAAATATTACACTTTTGCACAGGAACAATCTAGGTCATTTATGAGAAAGGAGATGTGTATTTTTTTGTTCTTGTTCCTCTATGGTGGCATATAATACAAAAAAAAGACAGGAAATATCCTGAAGTGGTCAAATTTTTGCCATTTGTCCAAGTACACCTATCAACTTAATCTAATTTTAACTTTTTTTCACCGTAATTTCAAACATAAAAATAACAAAGCTCAACTGTACTATTTTTCTCTAAAAATTCTACAGTTGGTGTTTAACCTATTGTTCTCTCTTCATGTAAAAAGTAAAACGGTTTTATATGTTCAAATAACAAACAAGTACAATGTCGCATAATGCAGCAGGACAACAATATTACTCTGTGTATGTGTATGAGTGTGCTGTAGAATATGTAATTTTTGTTCTGTGCTTAAGCTTGAAAGTTTCTCGAAAACCTCTGAAAATTGAAAATGGTAATTGTATATAAGGAACAGTGTTTCTTTGAAATGTGTTTTTTTTTATTTTTGAAATGTATGAATAATCCATGTCTTCTAATTACTTATYACGAAAATAAAAATAAAAGACCACCCACAAAAGGATCATTAGCATTACATATCATCCATTAGCACTAATAAAAAAAAAGTCTTTCATAGACCCATTGCATATTTAGCACATTAGCATTTCATATCATATTCATTAAAAAAAAAAAAAAACTAAATTATTATACCAATTATTATTAAAAAAAAAATGAGATTTTCTACTTTATTCGCTTCTTCTCTACTACTATTGAAACTTTCTTCTGCTTTGCCAGTCGCTCAAAACACCGACAACGATGATGAATACGAATACGAAACCGTTACTATGTTTGTTACCAACACAGTCACTTCTGTGCCAACCAAAACTGTCACTGTTTTGGACACCACTACTGTTGTTCAAGAAGTCACCATGACTCCTACTGCTGCTTTTACCCCAATTGTTGGTTGAACAAGTTGACTAGATTTGCATTCCATTGGCTTTTCAACTATCAACTAGCATTTGCATTTACATTTTATTACACTACATTTTATTGCATCCACCGACATCCTCCATTATCCACCCCCGCCATAACTTTCCTTCATACTTTCTTCTTTCTCATTCATCCATCATTATTGCATTCATCATGTGAATGAGGAAGATAAGGTTGAACTGCATTTTTTTAATGACAGCAATGAACATACAGCAAGATTTGACATGACATTATTATCGGTTTAATTCATCATCATCTTCTTCACCTTCTATAAGAATATTTAGCTATATTTTTATGTGTAACCATTTTTTAACGACAACAAGCTTACAGAATAATACACCATTTTTTTTTTTTTGTCACTTTTACTGTTAATTTTCTTGTGTTTCCGGTGTTTCTGGATATATTGCAAGAAATAGCTTTCCCTTCAACACCTTGAATCAYTTTGAATTACTTGTTACTAATACGGTTCTTGATGTATAATAGCGCAAATRAAGTGCTTGTCATAAAAACTCAATTCCCATGTGAAGTTTTTTTTTTTGTCTTGTCATCTGTTTTCAGTTCTACTTAAAAAAAAAAAAACTGGCTGCAAATTTGTTTGTTTATTTGAAAATTGCGTAATAAAAACCCCTCTTTTCGTACAATACTCCTAATTGTGCCTCTCAAGAAGAGTATGTATGTATGCTGTCACCAACATTCTTGCAGATCTTTTTTTTCCATACATCATGGAAAAAGATTTACCACTTACACATAAACACGTGTACGTGCGAGATAGAAAAATGCGGTTGCCTGCACCAAACATGCACAGGYTGTAATTTTCTTTTTTTYGGCTCTTCACTGGGAAGCACGGAATTGCAGGCAAATTCAAAAGA
>LPNM01000008.1:1087060-1103735 GCA_001747045.1 Hanseniaspora osmophila | reverse complement strand
TTTTTCTCTCCATAAATCGTTCGATGCAATGAATTCCAATGAGTCAATGCATTGGATTTGAGATTTCATAGCATGAACCACTTTACTGTATCTGGTTTCGCCCATTGTTTTCATTCCAATACGATCTAACAGGGCTATTGTGATTAACAATTCWGGATTCTTTTAATTCAGGCAGAAGAACAAAGTCAACAAACGCAGCAACTTCTACACAAGCAACATGAGCGTTGAAGAGCAAGTTAAAGATTTGTCTTTGGAAGACAAACAAAAGCAACAAGCACAACCAACCAAAGACCAAAAACCAAAGGTCAACAAGAAGGAAAAAAAAGCTAAAAAAGCCGGTGCATCAGGGGCCTTGGTTTCTTCTTTGTACTTGGATCCAGAACCAAAGTTTATTCAAGACAGACTTGATTTTTTCTCTGAATTGAAAACTAAATACGATGCGGAAGTTGCTTCGAAAYCTAGACTTCCAATCAAAATTGTGTTGAAAGACGGTAGCATTAAAGAAGCCACTTCATGGGAAACATCTCCATTGGACATTGCTCAAGGAATTGCCAAGTCATTTAGTGAAAGACAATGTATTTCCAGAGTCAATGGTGAATTRTGGGATTTGAACAGACCTTTTGAATCTGAAACCGAAAACGAAGAAATCAAACTGGAATTTTTTGATTTTGAAAGTGAAGATGGGAAAAAAGTTTTTTGGCACTCATCTGCCCATGTTTTGGGTGAAGCTTGTGAATGTAATTTGGGTGCACACATTTGTCTTGGTCCTCCAACTGATGATGGGTTTTTCTATGAATTTTCTGTCAAAGATTCTTTGGACGAAAAAACAGAAGGTGCTGCCGTTTCTCAAGCCGATTTTCCTAACTTGGAAACCGTTGCTAAAAAAGTTATTAAAGAAAAACAACCTTTTGAAAGATTGGTTATGTCTAAAGAAGACTTGTTGGAAATGTTCAAATACTCTAAATACAAAAAATACTTGATTTCTACCAAGATTCCAGATGGCAGCTCCACCACTGTTTACAGATGTGGCAAATTGATTGATTTGTGTACTGGTCCTCATATTCCACACACTGGTAGAATCAAAGCTTTCAAACTGTTGAAAAACTCTTCTTGTTACTTTTTGGGTGAGTCCACAAATGACTCSTTGCAAAGRGTTTACGGTGTTTCTTTTCCAGACAAAAAAATGATGGATGCACACATGAAATTCTTGGAGGAGGCTGCTATGAGAGATCACAGAAAAATTGGTAAAGAACAGGAATTGTTCATGTTCAACGAAATGTCTCCAGGTTCCTGTTTCTGGTTGCCACACGGTACTAGAATCTACAACGGTTTGGTCAATTTGATGAGATCCGAATACGTGAAAAGAGGTTACCAAGAAGTCATCACTCCAAACATGTACAACTCTAAACTATGGGAAAYCTCTGGTCACTGGGGTAACTACAAAGAAAACATGTTTACCTTTGATGTTGAAAAAGAAACATTTGGTTTGAAACCAATGAACTGTCCTGGTCATTGTATGATGTTCAAAGCTAGAGAAAGATCTTACAGGGAATTGCCATGGAGAGTTGCTGATTTTGGTGTTATCCACAGAAACGAGTTTTCCGGTGCCTTGTCCGGTTTGACCAGAGTTAGAAGATTCCAACAAGATGATGCACACATTTTCTGTATGCCAAGTCAAATCAARGGYGAAATTGCTGATATTTTTGATTTCTTGAATGTCATTTACGGTATCTTTGGTTTTGACTTCAAAATGGAACTATCCACCAGACCAGAAAAATATGTTGGTGAAATTGAAACATGGAACAACGCTGAAGCTACTTTGCAAGAATGTTTGGAAAGCTGGGGTGGTGACTGGGAAATCAATGCCGGTGACGGTGCCTTTTACGGTCCAAAAATTGATATCATGATCAGTGATGCATTGAAAAGATGGCACCAATGTGCTACCATTCAATTAGATTTCCAATTGCCAAACAGATTTGATTTGGAATACAAGAGTAAATCTGATGAACAATACGAAAGACCAGTCATGATTCACAGAGCCATTTTGGGTTCTGTTGAAAGAATGAGTGCTATTTTGACTGAACATTTTGCTGGTAAATGGCCATTTTGGTTGTCTCCAAGACAAGTTTTGGTTGTTCCAGTTGGTGTCAAATACATTGAATACGCTGAGGAAATTGCCAAGACTTTGACTTTGGAAGGTTTCTACGCTGATGCAGATGTTACCGGGAACACTTTGCAGAAGAAAGTTAGAAACGGTCAAATGTTGAAATACAACTACATCTTCATTGTTGGTGAACAAGAACTAAACGAAAAATCCGTCAACATCAGAAACAGAGACGTTGCTGCCGAACAAGGTAAGAACGAAACCATTGCTTTTGCTACCGTCCTTGAACAATTGAAGAACTTGAAAGATGAAAAAAGACAAGACAACATTTTGAAATAAGTGTATTACTAGTATCTGTGCGTTGCAAAGTTATTGTGCACTTTTTGGTTGTGAATTTGCTTCTATTTAAAAATAAAAAAAAAAGTGTTATCTGATGTTTAGTATATGTATTTCATAGAATATTGATTTGTTTACTCCGATTGTTAGTTTTCTACCGGTGTTTAGTAATCTTTAGTATTTAAAAGAACACTAGTTTTCAGATTAGTGCGTGCACAGGAAAGCTCAAGAATCTTTACCCCTTCTGATCTTGTCCCACGCCGATCCAGAAGAGTTTGATTCTGCATTTTCTTGGAAAAACGGGTCATCTTTATCTGGATCGTTTTCACCGAGGTGGTCTTTTTGAATGCTAGAAGATGGATTATCAAGCTTCACATTCAACAAGTTCGAGTCACTTCTTTGTGAGGGTTGTTCAATAGAGCTGGCGTACGAGGATCCTAGTGTTGGAGCTGAGTCCGCTGAGGGCAGTGACGACGGATAATCGTTGTGTTTTTGGTCTTGCTTGTACTGGTCAAACTCGGGACCCGAGTACAAATTCAAAGGGTCTCTTTGCGTGATGAATGTAGACACTGGAGGTTGGCCGCCACGCTGATCTAACTTGTTTTGCACTTTGTGCAACAAAGTTCTTGGATCTTGAACTGCTCGTTGTGGATTCAAACTTGTGTTTTTGTAGTACATGGCCCATTTAGGAGACTCGCCCGGTGATATCAATTTTAGTATCTGATACTGTCTAAATGATTTATCACCAATGTTTTCTTCGTATGTCGAATTTTTCAACCTGTCAATGGCAGAAGTRTAGGCAATTTTCCCACCGGTAATGGTACCGAAAATCATGGCTGCGATCCCCATTATAAAATTTCTTGGCACAGCGATCCCCTTCACACTTTTTGTTTTGTAGTATTTCACAGCAAAAGGCGTTCCAAAAACAATTGTGAAAAAAGACCACCCGGTGTAAAGCTGTGCTCTTGCTATACCCAAGAAGCTTGCACTTAGCTCTTGTCTGTCTTTCTTTGTCAAGTTTTTGTCATTTTCATAAAATTCAATAGCAGCAGAGTAGGCTTCTTTCAACCATGGATTTCTCACGTCTTCAGGTTCAATGGCTTCTCCGCCAGTGGCAGACATGCCGACACTGGCCATTGTATTGTCGTTCAACCGAACGAGGTTGTTAGGATTAGGGGGGTTCCCTCCTTGATTGGAATTTCCAGGAAAGTCACTTGAGCTCATCTTTTGATTATGATTTTTTGCTTCACTATTCTTTTGGTTTTTRGAATTAGTTAGAGCAAAGACGGTAGTATGTTATTTTGAGATCCAAATATGTCAAATAAAGAACCTACTTTGAGATATATTAATCCAAATTTAAGCTCTTGACCCAAAATCAAAAAATTGGTAAATTTTACCCCCCCGTCACAAATGAGACAATGCCGATTCGCTCATGACTAAGAAAACAATTGTTCACGTGACACAATAAACGGGAGGTTTTCCCATTTTTTTTTCTGTTTGCTGCTTGTTTCGCTTCTGTTGTTTTGTTGTTGTGTTTTAACTTTCCACTTAGCCTTGGAAGAGTTATTGACAGCCTTCAATTATATATATGTATCTTCCAACAATTGGAATATAAACGCTCTCAAAAAAGTACAGTTTAACACACACGTACACACACACGCACACACACAAGCCACAAGGAASTATGAATTTGTTCACAGTCAAACAGCAATACTACACCGGGAACTACAACAGTTGTTTGCAAGAGCTGTCCAAAGTGGAAAGCAATAGCAATGACACTTACTTATACTACAAGTACAAATGCTTGTTGGCCACCAATGACATTAAAAGCGTTAATGCTGAAAATGACACGATTTTTTCCAAAGCATTGGCCGCGTACGTACAATTTTTGGGTTCGCCGGATGAATCCTTGTTATCTACTTTGGAAAACGTTGTTTTAAGTGATGCTTCAAGTTTGTATACTCTGATACTATTAGGCACAGCATACAGCATTTCGGGCCAGTTTGAGAAAAGCTACACATTTGCATTAGAAAACTTTTCCAATGCCAACTCCAGCCAAGAAGGGTACGTGGAACTGTTGTTACTAGTCGTTCAAAACCTTATTTACTTGGAAGATTCAGGGAAAGCTTTGAAGATTTTTAACAAATTTTTGAGTGAAACAGATGATTTGAAAAACGAAGACGAGATCAYCACGAGTTTTATTGAGGGATACTTGAATTTCCACACCCACACGGAAGTCACCAACGGGTCTGCATTTTATTTTTTCGAAGATTTRAACCATACCAACCCATCTTACAAGACAAATTTGATGATTTTGAATCTGCATTTGCAAAACAAAAACTTGGAAGAGGCCAACAGCATTATTCAACTACTAGAAGGTGAATTTTATGCTGATTCGAAAAAGCTTTTCTTGTCCGATTTGATGGTGGCAAAGATCACCTACGGCTTGTTGCAGGGAGAAGACGTCAAAGCATTGAGAAAAGAGCTATTGGAACTGGACCCTTCTCATACCTACTGTGTAAAACATATGGACATTTCGTYTAAATTGGATTCCATTGTTGCAAAATACAATTCCTGAAAAAAGTGATGACACAGCGAAGATCTGATACATAGGAAGAATTGTATAGAACAGAAGTTAAATAGTGCAAATCTCAACAAAACTTTCCACACCGGACGCTGTGTGTCGAGGAGTATCCATATTTTCTTGCTTCTTTGAGTAGAGAGTTTTTGGCTATGTAACACATCAACTTTTTGTAGATTTAAATATTGCTAAGATCACGTGAACAAAAATATACAGTGCGGTGTCGTTCATGAAAACTTTGTTTTCTTCGCTCAAGTTCTCGAAATGAGCACCACGAAATGACAGTTTGTGTGATGGGTGATATTTGAAAYGCAATACGTTTTTTTTCGAACCTACGTGATAACCTCTAAGAAAGATAAACTTTTTAAGACTAATTCACACTCAAGGAACCAACAAGATATACACACGTCRAAATGAGTGCTGAGTTGTCTGCAGCTGAAAAGCAAAAGATTCTGAGAGAAAGAAGAAAACAAAAATTTGCCAAAGTTGGTGGAAGCGGTAGATTAAACAAGATTGTTGGGAAAAGCGACTCGTTGCTGTCCACCGAGTCGCCATTGGACCAGAAGGCTTCTTTGAAGACTAGCAGCAGTGGAGATAATTCTGCTTCTACCACGGAGATGGAACAGCTGATCAATAACGTGCACAATACTCCAAAAACATCAAACAGCACCAAAAATGAACCAGAAATCGATCCGGCTTTGAAAGCCCAACTGGATATCTTCAAGCAATTTGCTCAACAACAACAGCAAGAGGAACAGTTTGCAGGTGCACCTGGTTTGAACGGCAGTGCTACAGGAGCTGGAGCTGGAGCCAGCGGCTTGCCAGAAATGCCAGATCTTTTTTCCCAATTGGCCAAGGGATTTCCTGGRGCTGACGGCACAGGTGCTGGAAGCGGGGCTGATATTTTTGGAGGCGCAAACCCATTTATGGATGCTGCACCAATGGTTCCTCCAGAAGTCGTCCAATACCACACAAGCACTTTGAACCAATTCAAAGCTAGAAACACTTTTATCAAATGGGTGTTTATTTTACTCCCATACATGTATTTTGTCACGCACCCTGAATTTTTGGCTACTTTGAGCACTGAAAACACTTTTTTGATTCAATTATTTTCCAAAAACAATTTTTTCACCGTCTTGACCACTCTTGAGATCATCTCGATTTCGTTGTACTATCAGTTCAAACAAAAATTATCAAAAAAGACAAAAGTYACTGCAACCAGTGAATCGAAAATTTTGGGGTTGTTGAAAATGATCCCGGAAGGAATCATACCAATCCGCAATTTGCACGGCAAAGTCAACCTAGTTTTCCAGTACTTGGATGTTTTCAACTTATTTGTTGTGGATTTGTGCTTTTGCTTGATTGTCATGGGAATCATGACTTATGTTCATAATTTACACTAAGTTTTTTCAACGTATTATGCGTTGATTTGATTGCTTCAAAAAAAAAMAACAACAACAACAATACAAGTATATATGTATAATTATAATTYCTTTTTAGTACAAGAAGGCGTAATCCAAGCGACTTTCCAATGTTTTTGTTTATCGTTATATGCTGAAGGTCTATATTGGGTTTACTTGATTTAATTAACTTGCTTTGCAAGCAAAATCAGTTTATCCCTAAAACCATCAAAAAAGTTCATTTATATCTTTTTAATATACATTCTATCTTCTTCACCTATTTGACGTCTTCACCAATAATTTGCATCCAAGTTTTACCCTCTTTGGCCAATTCAGCAGTGATTTCGTCTTTGACTCTTGCGACTAATGGAGGACCTGAGTATGCAAAAGAAGTGTACAAYTGAACAAAAGTGGCCCCKGCTTTGGCAAACTCAATAGCATCTTTCCCAGTGGAAATACCACCGCAACCAACCAAAACCAAACCGGAATCTTTCGAGTAACGAGCAACGGTTCTCAAAGCTTTCAATGACAATGGTTTCAATGGTTTCCCACTTAGACCACCGGTTTGGTTTTTCAATGAGTCATCTGCGGTCAACAAGCTTGAAGGTCTTTGGATTGTTGTGTTGGAAACAACGATCCCGTCAATTTTGGAGTCTTTGGCACTTTGAACAATGGAAGCTAGTTCTGGTTCAGTCAGATCTGGGGCAATTTTCACCAAAACYGGAGGTTTGTGTTCTTTTGCACCTAATGCGTTACCTCTAGAAATCAAAGAGTCTCTTTTRTCAACGATTTGGGTTAGCAAGTTGGTCAATTTGGATTCAGCTTGCAAATCTCTCAACCCTGGAGTGTTTGGAGAAGAAACGTTGATAACCAAAACATCAGCTAAACTTTGGAATTTGTCAACCCCTTCCAAATAGTCTTGAACTTCATCACCGGTTTTGTTTTTACCCAAGTTGATACCCAAGAATTTGTTTTTGTACAAAGACATGTTAGTAATTTCATCCTTTTCTTGTTTTGATTTGTAGCTTTTCAAAAATTTAGAGACTCTAGCAATCAAGTTATCAAAAGCGTTGTTGTGACCTTTGGAGTTGAACCCATATCTGTTGATAACAGCATCATCTTGAGGCAATCTGAAAAATCTTGGTCTTGGGTTACCTGGCTGTGGTTTTGGGGTGATGGAACCGACTTCATGGTAACCAAAACCAACATTGAAAATTCCATCAACACCATCTGCATCTTTGTCCAAACCGGCAGCACACCCAACTGGGTTTGTCAAAGTTTTACCAAAAACTTCAACATTGATCGATTTGTCATCTTTGTCAAAAAACAACCATGGGGTTAGACCATATTTGAAACAAAGAATCCCAATTTTGTGACCGTTTTCTGCGTCTGGAGTCAAAATTCTGATAATTGGACAAAGGACATATTCGTGAAAAGAAGATCTGGCATTCAAACCATAAAAGGCCAATCCAGATARCCCAACTGCCCCAGCAGCATACAGAATGAATTTTGGTGCTGCAACAGAGGATTTCAATGGCATTCTGGTGTTTCTTGTGAAAAAAGTACGGAACTGGTGGGTAGCAACAGGGTTACGAGCAATGTTTCTAAACATATTTTTTTGGTTGAAGTTTTCTTTTTTTCTTTTTTTTTTTTTTGTACCTTGTTTAGGTTAATATGTCTTGTAGCAAAAGGATGATTGGTTCTGCTTTTGCTTGAACTTTTTTGAATTCTTGTTTTTTTTTTTACATCACCTAATGATAAGAGCAGAAATTTAAGATTGAGAGCAAGAGGAATAATGAATGAATGTCTCTGTTTGCTTCTTTGTATATAAAAAAGGATATGAATTTACACAAACCGGAAAGCTCGAGGTGAAAAAAAAAAAACAATCATACAAAAAAAACCATCACGAAAAAATATTAACATAAACATAACGAGAATCTCCATAAAAAGAGATGAGCTTATATATGAAATTGGAGAAAGTTAAACGATTTTTCTTATTTATGTTTGGGAGATGATGAACCTCGCCACAAATTGGTATTATCGCCCCATCTTGTCCTCAACTATGGCAATACGATATAGGATCATTGGTACACAAATGCTAATCATGCCATTGTAAATATGTTTTTTTTTTTTTTTTTTCAATTTAAAGTTCAAGACTTTATAGGTGTAAGCTTGAAAGAAACAAAATGTCCTTCTTAAGGACATTCTCGGAAAAAAAAAATATCACGCAGATCGAATGATTTCCACTGATATTTTTTTTTTGTTTTTCATGAGTTTCTCCGGCCAAACTCGTGGTTTTTTTTCTTTCACGCGACTAACATTCACATCAAGTGAGGTCATCTCAAGAATTATATATGATTTCACACAAAGATTTGGCAATACTGGGTTTGAAAGTTTGATTTGTTGGTCTSATTCACTCATAAGCATGTTCTTAGTTTGAATGAGCATTGGAGCAGAGACAATTCTTGTATGCCTTGGAGGAATAGAAAGAAAACACAGAAAAAAAAAAAAAAAGTATAAAAAAACATTAAAGACTTGCTTCGCGTGTTGGTAGCTGCATTCAGGTAGGCCYTACAGTTGTGCAATTGCAATTYGCAACTAGCRATGCAAATGCTAATTCAACACCACACACTTGCACCCACTGACTAACAATCACTTCTCCAAACGGCATCTTGTTTRATTTTTCATCAGCTTGACTTTTTGTTCTCCTTTTCGTTTTATTCAGATGGAAGCAGGCCATGCTTGAAAATACCAATTAAGGTTGAAGTTACTATGGGGACATTTTGCTCCAGGTCACACCAAAATCCGACGGTTTACGATAAAATGTGTTTGAGTTTGTCCTGTTTTGGTTACCGGGAGTCTATGTAGTTTACATAATCTCGGACAMTTTTATATACCGAAGGTAATATCTTTTTTTYTTTTTTTTWGATTTTCATTCGGACAGTTTGTTYTYACCGAGGTGTCACGGGCTGCTGAACTTTTCTTTTTTTTCCATGCCTCTCTTTTCTGTGTGACAAGGTCACAAAGCGAATAAAATCATTGCATTTAAATCTCATCTCATGATGGCAGTGGCCTTTTATCAAGCACCTAACAGTTCAAAGAGAACATACTAWAACAMAAAACCTCAAAACAGCATCAACAAAACAGTTACACTTGCAATGGGAAAAGTTGACAAAGAATTCAAACAAAGGGCRAACCAGGGAAAATATGAACGGTCTGCTGGGGCTAGTAAAAGCAAAAATTGGAAAAACACCAAAGACAAAAAATTGAAAGCAGGATTGCAAAAACTGGATGACAAATACAATGAAGCTGTTTCGTATGCAGCAGCAACGGAATACTTGCTGACTGAAAACCAAGGGTTGATGGAGGCTGAAAATGAGTTGGAAAAAACTTTCAAAGTCACTCAAGACGATATCAAAGGATCRGTAGATGTGACCACCGCAAACAAAGCTCTAGATTTGAAACTTGATGATTTTGGTCCATATAACATCAACTACTCRAGAAACGGAACACATTTGCTTTTGTGTGSGAAAAAGGGTCATGTTGCATCTATGGACTGGAGAAAGGGGGAACTAAGAGCAGAACTGAATTTGAACGAAACTTGTAATGCAGCAACTTATCTACAAAACGAACAATACTTTGCTGTTGCCCAAAAAAAATTCACTTTTATATACGACCACGAAGGTGTTGAATTACATAGATTGAAACAACACATTGAAGTTAAACATATGAATTTCATGCCATACCATTACCTTTTGGCTACATCGGGACAGACCGGTTGGTTGAAATATCAAGACGTGTCTACGGGGAACCTTGTTGCCGAATTGAGAACTAAACTGGGACCAACAAGTTCCATGGAGTACAACCAGTATAACGCCATCACGCATTTAGGTCATGCAAATGGGACTGTGACTCTTTGGGCTCCAAACATGTCTACTCCATTGGTTAGATTACTTTCGGGAAGAGGACCTATCAACAGCATTGCTATCGACAGATCTGGTTATTACATGGCCACTGTTTCCACTGACAAATCGCTGAAAATTTGGGATATAAGGAATTTCAAAGAACTGCATACGGTGGAGAATTTGCCAACACCAGGGACAAACGTAGAGATTTCTGATACAGGATTGTTGAGTGTGAGTAGAGGACCACACGTAACGATTTGGAAAGATGTTTTGAACAAAAGCCCTTCAAGTAGGCCATATTTCACATCCTCCGGAAAGCAAAACAGAAACACTCCGTATATGTCGCACTTGTTTGCAGGGAACAAAATTAGCAACATGAAATTTGTGCCCTTTGAAGATTTGCTAGGTGTCGGACACGAAAAAGGTGTGACTAACTTGATTGTTCCAGGAGCTGGTGAAGCCAACTTTGATGCATTGGAAATCAATCCATTTGAATCTGCCAAACAAAGACAAGAACAAGAAATCAGATCTCTTATGTACAAAATACCTGCGGACTCCATTTCTTTGGATCCAAACGTCATTGGTACAGTCAACAAAATGTCAAATACAACAAGGCTAACAGCAAAAGACCTACAAGATCTTACCTCAAACTCTGACAACAAGAGTGCTAAGGAAGATGGAGATATTCCGAACATTGATCCTCAAGTGAAAAGTAAAAACTCAGGATTAAGAGGCTTTTTAAGAAAGAAAACCAAAAACATTATTGATGAAAGAAAAGTCAGGGTGGAGAAACAATTGGAACAAGAAAAATTGGCTAGACAAAGAAAAGTTAAAGTGCAAAGAGGTGATCTTGCTGAAGAYCACAGAGATTTGGTCGACGATGCATTGAATAGATTTTCGTAATTCAAAAATTATATAGAGCACAGATAAGACGAATAATGGGAATTACCAGCCAACTGCRCATCAAGGTATGTAAATTTAGTAAACGATTTCAGCATCTCCCATACACACAGAGATAGCTTTGTTCAAACTCTAAAGATTGTACTACATTATGTTTAGTCTACAAATCATGATATACATATGTAAATATTTTATCAATAAGTAAATCTATACCAAGTCTTCAAAATTTAGCTCTTCTTCTAGTTTAAATGGAGCAGGAACAGGTGCAGACACATCTTTTTGTTGCTTAAACGTTTTTGTGATTTTCACTGGTTCCCCAGGCGTTTTGTCCAACAAAACGGTGATCCCGTTGTTACCTTTGAATTTTCTCACCGGAACAAAACGCTCGTCTTTGGAAAAGGAAATATACTTAAGTTGKGCTGGAAGAACTCTTGAACAATTTGGAACTTTGAAGGAGTTGGCAACATATTTGATTTGGTTATCGTCCTCATCAGTTTCTTTGACATCTCCTTGARGCACGTCTTTTTTATCTTCTTCTTTCACTTCTTGCTTTTCAACATTGGAATGCTCTTTGTCTTTTTTATTTCCRATATGTTTTTTAGATCTCACTTTGGCCTTTGCACTTGTAGACAAAACTGCAGTAGCGACTTTTTCTGCAACTGCTGTYGGAGACTCTTCAAAAGCAGTTGGGTAATCAAATATGCCTTCTTTCGTGTGGCAGTTGAATTTGAATTTAGGAATTACCAAGTCCTCACCGCGCACACCAATAACAGTTGTAGGCTGGAAACACAAAGACATAAAGTGTGCTAAAGGATACCAATGCCAGAATTGACAGAACATCATCAACCCAACAACACTGCTGGTATTCAAAGTTCCCATCTCATTGTTTTCAAGCTGGATAGTAACGTTTCTTCCACCAGCGTTCATTATACCTTGAGCAACAGAAGCACCAAATTTCGCCAAGGCTTCTTGGTGTTTGTTTCCCATAACGGAAATAAAGGTTTCATTGATCTTCTTAACCTTTGGATTTGTTTTCTCAGTTTGTTGAATCAAAACCATGGCCAAAGCAATGTAGGCATTCTGTCTGACAAAGTCAACAGGATCTTTGCTCAAAGTTTCCAATATTTCAATAGCAGAGTCTAGGTTTCTTCCGGCACAAGAGATACCCAATGCTAAAGCGGTACCACAACGAATGTGGGCGTCATGCGATCTTGCTAATAACTCCACAATTCTTGGAACGGTAGTATAATCTCTAATTAAAACGAAACCCAAACAGGTCACTGCTGCTCTTCTGACATCGTCGTTAGAATCAGAYACAGCAATGTGCAGTAGCTTTTTAATAGCTTTATTTTCACCGGTACCAGCATAAGCCATACCAATGGTGTATGCAGCACCGTACCTCAAAGAATCGTTTTCACTCTTCAAAAGCAGTTCTACARAAGCGTCRCTTAATTCTTGWTTCCCRTAACTCATTAAAGCAACACTAGTGGCTAGACCTTTAGTGATGTTGCCATGTGCAGTGGATTTCGCGTAATTGATCATATCTGTGATTTGCTGTTCAGATCCAGCACCCAACATCACCAACCCAATACCGTAAGCAGCGGCCTCACCACAGGTGGCTGAGTCAGCATACAAAACCTCAGTTAGCAGGTCATATAGTTCTTCGTTTGCAGTACCCATGGCCGACAAACCCAAACCTAAGGAAGCACCGTGAAGCAAAATGGCCACACCTTCGTCTTCRGTGTTGGCAGAATTTTCTTGAATGATTTGCTTTAAGTAAGAGGTGATTTCTCCACCACCAAAACCAGCGTATACCAACCCCAAACCGTACAAGGATCCACCTTTGATGTAACGAGAAGGATTTCTGCTAGATGGCAAATATGGAGTCAAAACCTTTTTACCGTCTAGCAAGTTTCCCTTATGAATAACCCCCAAGGAGGCAGTAGCTGARAATTTTGCCCARTTTTTGGCTTTGCCCAACCATGGCAAATTATTTCTAACAAAACCATCATCAACTGTTCCACAGTGCATAAAACCGTTAGAAATGGTAACTGCATTGTGATATAGAGARAATTTACCATCCATCACTGTTTTGGCTTTGTCCAACAAGGCAATGTCAATGTTTCTGTTTTTTAATAGAAAGGTGTTATAGTAATCACAGGTTGGAATAC
Source organism: Hanseniaspora osmophila (assembly GCA_001747045.1). Classification (NCBI taxonomy): domain Eukaryota; kingdom Fungi; phylum Ascomycota; class Saccharomycetes; order Saccharomycodales; family Saccharomycodaceae; genus Hanseniaspora; species Hanseniaspora osmophila. The sequence continues at coordinate 1,090,338 of LPNM01000008.1, read as the reverse complement.
CAGATAAAATGTGGATTAACTTTGGATCAACCGTTGTGCTGCTTTGTTTGAAGGCTGTAACCAAAGATTCTAGTAATTTTTGGGAAGCGGCATTGACCAARTCAAAGGCAATTTGGTACGATAGATATTTAGAATTTTCATCGGAAGAGTGTGTCAATTTTTCAAACATTTGCAGAGCCATTTCGTATTTATTCAAGTTGACAGTGATTTTGGCTAAAATAAAATAGTCTGGGTTGGTGAAATTAATCAAGCTGTCAAACAGGTTGCTCAAAAGTAGGTTTCTRAATGGGGTAGAAACAACTGTYGTGATCGCACACGATAATACGTAGTTGATTAATTTGACAGATGACGATTCGCCATCTGCTTGCATTCTTTCTTTCAAAATTTTGTTCACAATATCAATTCTGAAACTATCAATAGCAATTCCTAATGCTAGCTTGTATTCTTCTGCATCAATGCATTTTTGTAACATTCTTTCAAAAACAGATTCCAATTTGGAGTCAATTGGTTTTGCGTTGTTCGCATGCTCAAAGTTGTATGTGGACTGTGCAATGTACATTTCAATACTTTTAGAAACAATAGTCTCAACAAAAAGGTCGTCTTGGCTATCAATGCTGAAATAATCTCCGGCTGCCAAGGCGTATTTCACAGCTGATTCTGCTTCACCAAGGTTGTAGTATAGCTTGGAAGAAACCAATGCTGCTAATTTTGAATCCGGAAACTGGGGATCTTCATAAATTTCTTCAAACTGTGTCAAGTCGTTCGAGATTTCAGACCATGATTTATCCACGATTTCGTTAATAGCTTTTAGTGCATACAGTTGAACAGAGCGGTCGTCGTCCTTCAACAACGACAAATAAGAGGAAGCGTTCGCAGTGCTGGTCATTGTGACTGCTATTTTGCTGTTGTGTTTTTGRGGTTGTTTTGRTATTGTTTTGGTATTGCGCTTTGATAAGTTTTRATATAAGAAAAAGTTTTTTGTAATGAAAACGATCAAGCTAAAGACCAAAAGTGGGTTATTATATACAAGCCTTAGTTTGCCACCCTTGTGTAACCCGATTCCTTTTCATGATTTTTTTTTCCACTGTTGTCCGCATAGCAAACGTGATTATTTTATCAAGAAAGTAAAACAGGTGTCACGTGGTTAAAGCACTGACCAGAAGGAAAAATGGCAAACTCTTTTTCAAAAGAAGCTTCAAATAACTATTTATTACCAAGCTTGCTGAAACAAATGGTATATATATATATATATTAAAAAAAAAAGACCCACAAATAACACTTCTAGTTGTATGTAATTGTATATATCACACTTGATTGATGATTATAAAATAAGAGATTCCTAAATAAGAGAAAAATAATGCACGATTATGTTTTTTTCTATCAAAGTTTGACCCACCCCAAGCTTTTCGAAAAGGCTCAAAGTAAAAAGGAAAAAAGAAGACGTAAAAAACCGGTTACCATATAGGATATGCCTGTTCATTTAATATAGTAATCTGATCGAGATTTTAGCTTCAGTGGCGTTCAATTGGTCGTAAATATCTTTGATATCGCTTTGGTTGACATTGGAAATGTCTGCCATCAAGTAAGCAATTTCACCTTGGGAGTCAGAATATTGTTTTTCAATGTTGTGGTCAGACAAAATGTTGTTGACGGTTTTCAAAACCCCTGGAACGTTGTGATGGATGTATAGAACTCTGACCGTTTTTTCTTGGTCGTAACCCAATGATCTCAAGGAAACTTCTGGGAAGTTGACAGACCCAACAGAGTTACCTTCGTTGATGTATCTGAAAAGAGCGGTGGCAACTTCAACACCAATGGCGCTTTGGGCTTCTTCGGTGGAACCACCGATATGTGGGGTCAAAATGACGTTTGGTAGAGAAACCAAATCAGAAATCCATGGGTTCAAATTGTCGACAAACAAGCCAGCACCGTTCTTTGGTGGTTCGTGTGGGTAGACGTCCAAAGCGGCRCCAGCAATTTTACCAACTTTGATAGCTTGAATTAGAGCAGGAATATCGATGACAGTACCTCTTGAAGCGTTGATCACGTAAGATCCATCTTTCATTGCTGCAAATTGAGGGAAAGACAACAAGTTTTTGGTTTCTGGAGTTTCTGGRACGTGACAAGTAACAAAGTCGGATTTGCTCAACAATTCGTCCAAAGTGGAAACTTGTCTGGCACTACCCAAAGCCATGATGGTGACAATATCGTAGTACAACACACGCATACCAAAGGCTTCAGCCAAAACGGACAATTGGGCACCAATGTGACCATAACCAATAATACCCAAGGTTTTACCTCTCACTTCCCAGCATTTGTTAGAGACTTTGTTCCAGGTACCGGTGTGCAATTCAATAGATCTGTCACCAATTTGTCTGGCCAACGCAACGATTTCTGCCATGACCAATTCAGCAACAGATCTAGAGTTGGAAAATGGAGAGTTGAAAACAGCAACACCGATTTTGGCGGCATATTCTAAATCAACTTGGTTGGTACCAATACAAAAACACCCAATGGTGACCAAGTTTTTGGCATGTTTTAGAATTTTTTCAGTCAATTTGGTCTTAGATCTGATACCAATGGCATGAACATCTTTGATTTTGCTGATCAAAGTTTCGTCGTCCAAAGAGGTTTTGTGGAATTCAACTTGGTAGCCTTGTTCGGTCAAGATTTCCACAGCGGTTTGGTTGACATTTTCTAAAAGCAAAATTTTGATATCACCAGTGGAAAAAGGTTTCAAAGCTTTGGTTTGTTTGGARATACTTTGTCTGTGAGGCAAAGTGTTCATAAAAGATTGAACAGGGGAGGTGGAAACGGCACCAGCAGAGCCAGACAAGTTCAAAGCGTCTTGGAAATTGTTATTTAGCTTGTTGATTTGTTGTGGGGATGTCATTTCTGAATATGTATCTGARAATCGCCTTAGTTTAGTTTATTGGTGGTATTTAAGGAAACCGAAGAGTGATGGATTGCTTGTTTTCTTTTTGGGTTTTTTTAGCATTAGAGACAGAAATGCTAGCAAGTGATCAAATCTATCAATTGATTTATAACAAGATGCGTATATATATATATATATATATATATATATAAATAAGAAGACGGACAGGCTAGCGTGGGGGCCAAAGAAAAAAATCACATACGCCAATTTGTGAAAGTGTGGGAGAGTCAATGACCTCAACTGGAAACATGCACACATTTCCTCAATGAAAGCCCAACAAAGGTGTGTAATAACCCACACTTCTATACTCAGTCATTTGCCCATCTCGTATTTTTTTTTTTTT
>LPNM01000008.1:1043156-1071655 GCA_001747045.1 Hanseniaspora osmophila | reverse complement strand
AAAAAAAAAGGACTAGCAGTAACCTTTACATAAACGCCCAAGATTTAAAATAATCATTTTTTGTATTTAAATAACACCCATTTCCCAGGTGCAATGATTCCAGAGGGTACACTACATAAAATGTTGCATAAGGATGTTCATTTAGTGTACTCTTTTTTCCAATAAGTTCTGTGTGGCTCGTTTTGCGATCCCAAATCTCTGATCTTGGCAACTTCTTCTTTGGACAACGCAAACTCAGGGTCAAACAAGTATTGCGCGTCTTTGATTCTTTGAAACTTRGATGACGTTGTCACAGGCAAGACATTCATTTCGTATGTCCATTCCAACAATATTTGAGACTCGGTTTTTTGATATTTTTTAGCCAATTCAGTGATCAAGCAATAAAACTCTTTGTTTCTTTCTACAAACTCGTCATTTTCCTTTGCTTTGTTTTTCAAAACCAAAGGACCCAATGGATGGTAGGCTTCCACCAAAATGTGTTGTTCTTGGCAGTATTGGTAAATACCGGGTGTTTGTTCTTGCAAAAAGGGGTTGTACTCAATTTGGTTCACTTGTGGCTTGATTTCCACCTCTGGAGAGCTCAGCAATAACTTCAAATCTTCAACACCAAAATTGGAAACACCAATGTTTTTCGCTTTCCCCTCTTTGTACAGTTGTTCCAAATACTTCCATGCTTTCACAACTCCAAACCCATAAGCAGCTTGATCAATCCATGGGGAATGCAACAACAACAAGTCCACATATTCAACGTTTAATTTTTCCAAAGCGGTGTTCAACCCATCAACAGGAGTGTCACTAATTTTCAAAGCCGTTGAATATTTGTCAGTGATCCAAATTTCGTTTCTTGGTTTTGTGCTTTCTTTGATAGCTTTGCCCACTTCAGGATATGTTTTGTAGATCTCTGCTGCATCAATGTGGACTATACCTGGAAGTTTCAARGCTTGAGATAGTTGCTCAACTAATTCATTSGAAAAAGTGCTGTCGTTTTCAACCGTTTTGAACCATGTTGACCCTGTTCCTATGATTCCAACAGCAGGAATCTTGTTTCCGTTGTTCAAAGTAAAGAATTTTTGGTTGATTTTCGACATGTTGTGGCTGATATAATTACCGGTTATGTGTKTGTTTCTTTTTAAGCTTCAAAGATGTTCGGTRAATGCCARGAAATGTATTGGTTTTTGTTYTCAAAAAAAAAAAAATAAAAAGTCTAAACTTTAGCTGCTTCTTATGTACTTTTTTTCGTCAATAACACTTTTTTTTTAAGGGCATGGGGGAAGGGGAAGATRCTTTTTGATATTAAATCTTRWATKTTGAACGGAGTTAARCTGTTAATGTACAACAACAGGTGTGTAATYTTTGGTCACAACCCTGMTTWAATTTTTGTGGTTATTTTCAAGTCACCGAARCAGAGAAACACAGTTTTTCGTGCCTTATTTTCATGCCTTATTTTCATATCTTATCTTCCACGGAGCTCTGAGATCCGCTTGACTAGATATTGCAATGTCTAAACGAAAAAAAAAAAGAAAGCCGTTGTTTAACGATAAGATATTATTGAGATGTAAAAAGTTTACCAAGCAGCCCCTTTGTACCTTGGTTGCGGCAACTATGACGTCTTGTCGTTCGTATAAACTACAGAGGAGCATCTATAAGTAAAGTCTAAATGRGCAATCAAACGTGACTRATTCCACAAGCTCTCTAYAGAATAAAAGTATATATATATATATATATATATATATAAATACATGCTGGAAAACTGTATTGATACCCGGCATGGTTTACCWCTACGTGATCTTTAATAGCAATACAGTCMTTCAACGAGTCATCTARAAATCCAAAAAGAAAAAAAAAAAAAAGAAAAGACRCAATTTTAGATCTAATGGATGACTGAAAAAGTCAGAATATTGATAAAAATTCTTCATTGTTTAACTCCGCTTTTATCAGAAAAATGAGTTGTTGTTTCGGTTAAAAAMATAACGACAGGTATGAAATATTYTGCATAAAATTTGWATGTAGATTTCCCATRTAATATGTATATATGTAKTCTGTTTGATTTTCAAGATCCTCAGAAAAGACGAAACAGCAACAGTGTTGGCCAAATAGAAAACCGGAACAAGAACACAAACAACGCAAAYTCCAAAAACAAATCACAATGATCAGGGCTAGTGCATTGAAAAATAACATCAAAGTGGCCAGCAATGGCCAGATGGCCAGAAGGTTTCTACAAACGAACTTGGCACCATGTTCTGTTTTCAGCAAAYCTTATCCAGTTTCMTCGACATCCAAGACCATGAACTCATTTGTTGTTGCTGATCATTATAGCAAAAGATTCTATGCCTCGGCCAACTCGAAAAAATTGCCTCCAAGACTAACCRCAGAGTCRTATCCAGATTTGGTTAGAAGCACCAACTTTAAAAAATTGGAACCTGCCGACATGCAATTTTTCCAGAGCATTCTTTCCAAGAACCAAATCATCACCGATGCAGACGATTTGGAATTTTTCAATGAAGACTGGATGAGAAAGTACAAGGGGCAGTCCAAATTGGTTTTGAAACCTTCCACCACCGAGCAAATTTCTCAAATTTTGAAATACTGTAATGAAAAAAAACTGGCTGTTGTTCCACAAGGTGGGAATACCGGTCTAGTTGGTGGATCCATCCCAGTTTTTGACGAAATMGTTCTTTCTGTTGCCAACATGAACAAGATTAGAGAATTTGATGAAATTTCTGGGATCTTAAAATGTGATGCAGGTGTCATTTTGGAAAATGCCGACAACCATGTAGCCGAGAAGGGATACATTTTCCCAYTGGATTTGGGGGCAAAGGGATCRTGTCACGTTGGTGGTGTTGTTGCCACCAATGCTGGTGGGTTGAGACTTTTGAGATACGGATCTTTGCACGGGTCCGTTTTGGGATTGGAAGTTGTTTTGCCAAATGGAGAAATCATGAACTCGATGCACTCATTGAGAAAAGACAAYACCGGCTACGATTTAAAACAGCTATTTATTGGGAGTGAAGGGACCATTGGTGTGATCACTGCTGTTTCTATTTTGTGTCCTCCAAGACCAAAAGCTTTTAACGTTTCCTTTTTGGGTTTGGAAAGTTACGAAATGGTTCAAAAACTGTTTAAAAAGGCTAAAACCGATCTTGGAGAAGTTTTGAGTGCTTTTGAATTTATGGACTCAAAATCGCAAATTTTGACCAAACACCATATYAATAAGATCAAGCCATTGGAAGAAGATTACCCATTCTATGTTTTGATTGAAAGTTCTGGGTCTAATAAAGAACACGATGATGCCAAACTGGAAAAATTCTTGGAATCCTGTTTTGAAGAAGAACTTATTTTGGATGGGATTGTTTCGCAAAGCGAATCTGAGTTTAAAGACTTGTGGGCATGGAGGGAAATGATTCCGGAATCCTCTCAAGCCGGTGGTGGTGTGTATAAATACGATGTGTCTTTGCCGTTAAAAGACTTGTACTCCTTGGTGGAAGCTGCCAATGAAAAATTGACTGCCGCTGGATTGGCTAGTGAAACTGACGATAGCAAGCCAGTCATTGCTGCTGTCGGGTACGGGCATGTTGGAGACGGTAATTTGCACTTGAACGTTGCTGTGAGACAGTACACTAAAGAAGTGGAAAAATGTTTGGAACCATTTGTTTACGAGTTTGTTTCGTCGAAACACGGATCTGTTTCTGCTGAACACGGTTTAGGATTCCAAAAGAAAAATTATATTGGGTACACYAAAAACGAGCAAGAAGTCAAAATGATCAAGCAATTGAAAAATTTCTACGATCCAAACAGCATTCTAAACCCATACAAATATGTTTAAAGATGCTCTTTAGATGTTTGTGTAAAGCCTTAAAGACATATATTCAACTTATAAAAAGTTATAACGACTTTTGGTACATATARCCAAAACCCTGATTGCTTTGTATGTATTATRACAAAAAGWYATRTATATATATATTTGTATATTCTTAGCTCTTTSAATGATCTGTTTGGGGATATCAAAGTRTACGAGTCAATCTTTCCAAAAAATYATGGTGATCACGTGCATATGYTTTGGCRAGCATGTTGCCCAAATCAAATGGTTTTTCAAGGGAAAGAAAGCTTGCAAACGTTTTGTTTTTTTTTGAAGCTGTGAGTTTTTTTGTTTTTTTTTYCCAAAGCACATCARCATGGGAGCTTCTAGGAAGAATTGCTCCATTAGAAGCTTYTTTGRTTAARAAGTTCCTTGAGCCATCAAATAACATCAACAAATACAAACCCTCAACCAATACTAATAAAATGTCCACCACCAACACTGTTTCCAAAGTTGTTCACGACGCTTCTTGTATTTTTTGCAAAATCATCAAGGGAGAAATTCCATCTTTCAAAATGGTGGAAACAAAATACTCGTTTGCTTTTTTGGACATTGAACCAATTTCCGCAGGCCACACATTGATTATTCCAAAATAYCACGGTGCCAAATTGCACAACTTACCAGATGAATACTTGGCGGACATTTTGCCTGTCTGTAAAAAAGTCACAAAAATTCTAGGTTGTGATGTTGATGGTCCAGAATCTGTGGAAGGCTCGTACAACGTTTTGCAAAACAACGGGAGATTGGCCCACCAAGTGGTTGACCATGTTCATTTCCATGTCATTCCAAAACCAAACAAAGAAAGGGGATTGATCGTAGGATGGCCAAGTGAAGGCACTGATTTTGAAAAGCTGGGTGCCCTACACAAGAAATTAACTTCCAAAATTGAAGAAGCAAACAAATAAGCCGTGTGCTTTCACACTGCTTGACATTTATGAGTGAAATTGACGATAAGTAAAAGTTGCGKGAGTATTTTGCCTATTTTTGTTTGTTTTTTTTAYTGTTTCGGATTTAATTTTGCTCTATTGGCACGGTYATCATACGRTATATAGAATAGAAACATAACATAATACATAGRGAAGTATATTACGATAGCTAMTCAAGTCTTCTTGCAGTGATATACATATATGTATATATATATATATATATATCTATATTGCATACCGTTTGAGATGGAAAAACCTTGGTAGAATTCTATTATGATATCCTGTATCACGTGCTRAAGCGTTATCAACGCCATCRCGTTACCCGACTGATCTTTTGTTCGTGTGTTTTTGTTTTTTTTTTGCATTTGAGAGTATAAACTTTTTTATCCAGATTATGAGAAGAAACTGTGAGAASAAAGCAGAAAGAAAATCGTATATGGTATATTATTTTTTTGCCACTGAAAAAATGACCCTTCTGTGTTGTTACAGTCGCCCATATATACTACTTTATTTTAGTGTTTTTTTTTTTTGCCTCCCTTTTTGCTAACAGAAGATAACCAATTCTTYTAATTCAAATGATCTTGCATTAATAAGATTCAACAKGTTTATATGCTWTTACATATTTTTTTTAATTGCAAATAGTGATGAAAAAGGGCAGMAAATYAACTTTTGAAATCACACATTTCAAATATAAAAACAAGAACCAACAAAAGCTGACGATATACACTTAGGTAAAGATGGTTAATGAAAAGAAACCTTTATTGGACGCCAGTGGCGGTGATCAAGCAAAAGAAGATGCCACAGCCACTGCTATTTTGAGAAGAAAGAAGAAACCAAACCAGTTGTTGGTTGACGATGCCGTGAACGACGACAACTCTGTCGTTGCCATCAACTCCAACACCATGGACACTTTGGAATTGTTCAGAGGTGACACCGTTTTGGTCAAGGGTAAGAAAAGAAAAGATACAGTTTTGATTGTGTTGATTGATGACGAACTAGAAGACGGGATGTGCAGGGTCAACAGAGTTGTTAGAAACAACTTGAGAATCAGATTGGGTGACGTTGTTACCATTCACCCATGTCCAGACATCAAATATGCTTCCAGAATCTCTGTTCTACCAATTGCAGACACCATTGAAGGTTTGAGTGGTAATCTATTTGATGTTTTTTTGAAACCATATTTTGTTGAAGCTTACAGACCTGTTAGAAAAGGTGATCATTTTATCGTAAGAGGTGGGATGAGAGCTGTAGAGTTCAAAGTTGTTGATGTGGAGCCTGAAGAATATGCCGTTGTTGCTCAAGACACGGTTATCCATTACGAAGGAGAACCAATCAACAGAGAAGATGAAGAAAACAACATCAATGAAGTTGGGTACGATGACATTGGTGGTGTTAGAAAGCAAATGGCTCAAATCAGAGAATTGGTTGAATTGCCATTGAGACATCCACAATTGTTCAAAGCTGTTGGGATCAAACCACCAAAGGGTATTTTGATGTATGGTCCACCGGGTACCGGTAAAACATTGATGGCTAGAGCCGTTGCCAACGAAACTGGTGCTTTCTTTTTTTTGATTAATGGTCCTGAAGTGATGTCCAAAATGGCTGGTGAATCTGAATCTAATTTGAGAAAAGCTTTTGAAGAAGCTGAAAAAAATTCTCCATCTATCATTTTCATTGATGAAATCGATTCCATTGCTCCAAAAAGAGATAAAACTAATGGTGAAGTGGAAAGAAGAGTTGTTTCTCAATTGTTGACATTAATGGATGGTATGAAAGCCAGATCCAACATTGTTGTTATTGCTGCAACAAACAGACCTAATTCCATTGATCCTGCTTTGAGAAGATTTGGTAGATTTGATAGAGAAGTTGATATTGGGGTTCCAGATGCTACTGGTAGATTGGAAATYTTGAGAATTCATACAAAAAACATGAAATTAGCAGATGATGTTGATTTGGATGTTTTGGCTAGTGAAACTCATGGTTATGTTGGTGCAGATATGGCATCTCTATGTTCTGAAGCTGCTATGCAACARATTAGAGAAAAAATGGATATCATTGATTTGGATGAAGAYGAAATTGATGCTGAAGTCTTGGACTCTTTGGGTGTTACCATGGACAATTTCAGATTTGCCTTGGGTAACTCCAATCCAAGTGCTTTGAGAGAAACTGTTGTTCAAAATGTCAATGTTTCTTGGGAAGACATTGGTGGTTTGGACGAAATCAAACAGGAATTGAAAGAAACTGTTGAATATCCTGTTTTGCATCCAGATCAATATTTGAAATTTGGATTGTCTCCATCAAAGGGTGTTTTGTTTTATGGTCCTCCAGGTACCGGTAAGACTTTGTTGGCCAAAGCCGTTGCATCTCAAGTTTCTGCCAATTTCATTTCTGTGAAAGGTCCAGAATTATTGAGTATGTATTTTGGTGAAAGTGAAAGTAATATCAGAGACATTTTTGACAAAGCAAGAGCTGCAGCACCAACTGTTGTTTTCTTGGATGAATTGGAYTCCATTGCCAAGGCCAGAGGTGGATCCATTGGTGATGCTGGTGGTGCTTCAGATAGAGTTGTCAACCAATTGTTGACCGAAATGGATGGTATGAACTCGAAAAAAAACGTTTTCGTTATTGGTGCTACCAACAGACCTGATCAAATTGATCCTGCTATTTTGAGACCTGGTAGATTGGATCAATTGATTTATGTTCCATTGCCTGATGAAAGAGGTAGATTGTCTATTTTGGAAGCTCAATTGAGAAAAACCCCATTGGAACCTGGTTTGGATTTGAACACCATTTCAAAAGCCACAAAGGGTTTTACGGGTGCGGATTTGAGTTATATTGTTCAAAGAGCTGCTAAATACGCCATCAAAGAAAGTATCAATAAGAAAATCAAACTGGAAAGCGAAAAGGAAAAAGATCCTGCTACAGGAGATGTAAAGATGGAAGACGATGCAGAAGAAGAAGTTGATCCTGTTCCATACATCACTATGGGGCATTTTGCTGAAGCCATGAAAACTGCCAAAGCTTCTGTTTCTGAAGCTGAGTTGAGAAGATACGAAGCTTATAGAATGAAATACTCTGCTAGTAGCATTGTGTCTTCGAGTGCTGCTGCTGTTGCGTCTGAAGCTCTGAACTTTAACAACACTTCCAATGCCAACGCTGGTGGCAACAACAACAATGCTAATAACAACAACGCTACAGGTGGCGGTGCCGCTTTTGGTGGTGATGAAGAAGATGACGATTTGTACAGTTGATTTGTCGTCTAATGTGTATAAGTGTATACTTCAACTATCAATATATCTAATTTGTTTATGAATCGTGTGTTTTTTTGTTTTTTTTATTATTAGTAGTAGTAGTATTGATTTCCTCCTACAGTTTTCATGGGTTTACTTTTTTATTTTGCATGCCAGTATGTGTGTAAAAACCTAGTAATTATATTTATCTACTAAATATCTGAGTATATATGTTCATTATTTCGTTGATTTTGATGCTGTGTGTTGGGAAAGTTGGCTTGATTATTGTTTCATTTCATTTTGGGTCCATCCATCAAGCTATATGTAGCTGACCTCCTGGGCAGCACGGGTGTTGTGACTGTATACGTTTTGTGAAATGTTTGAAAGATTCAATTGCTGGTGCAGCGGTTGTTTCCCCGAGCGCAATTGGCTTTTTTGTTGCACCAGTTCTTTTGGCAATTTCAAATGCTGAGAGTTTATATCATTTTGCTGATTTCCATTGACACTGGAATCACCACTAGTGTTTGCGATATGATGAGCATCCACAATTGACGGTTTCAAAGGCTGTGTATGGTTCATTCTTTTCACTTGCACAGCAGTAACAATGTTGGAATGTATGTTTTCTTTATTTGCTGGATAGGAGTAGTACTCTTTGTTTCCGGTGGATGATGCAGTGGTTTTGTAATTAACCATGGCAGGCAGGCAAAGAGAGGATGGAATCGAGGGAATGGAAACGTTTGAGTCTGATCTAGAGTGTGCGGAAAACAATGAGTTTCTGTTGATGGAAGACATCCGGCTGACCATGCTTCCTGTGCTGTGTGGAATGCTTGTTGTAGAATCGTGGAAGCGCGCCTTCGCCTGCTGTTGTTGTTGCAAAGCCAATTTCTGCTGCTGCTGTTGCTGCTGCTGCTGCTGTTGCTGCTGCTGTTGCATGGCCACCTGTTGTGTTTGTTGTTGYAKGAGTATTTGTTCTTTGATTGGGAGTAGCAGTGGGGAAAGACTTTGAATAAGTTCTTGCTCTTCAAACTTCAAGTTCCAATTGAAGTACTCCAACAGTTCCTTTTCAATAATGTTCAATTCCAACAGTGTCAAGAGTCCATTGGTATAGTTGCACCAGTGCTTATTCAATGGACTAGAGTCGTTCAGCATTTTGGCCACAATAATAAGAGACCCAATAAAAATTCTGTGYCTTGTTGTTTCGATCCCATAAACRTTTTTTGGTATAATTTTTTGCAATCTTTTCAACAAAACTACTGTGCTCATCAGTGTTGTAGTTTGCACATTAGACCCKATGATCAAGCCCTTGATGAAATTTTCYAGYGATGGGATGGCYGACTCACGTTTTTGACTACTAGATGCACRCGACTCGCCATTCTTATTATCTTCTTCCACATCTTCAGACTCTATTTTGATGATCTTGTTTGTGTGATATGCCAGGTATTGAATCATTGTTTCATCCACTTTTTTTCTCAAAAAAAGCTTCAATGCTTGATGGTCATAGTATGCAGAGGAGTAGGTGTCTAGCTTAGGCATGCTTATAGATGTGTGTGTGTGTGTCTGTGTGTGTGTGTCTGTACCAATGCGAGTTGTTTGTGCGTGTGTGTTGTAATGCGTCTTAGGCTGTATCGTCCTGTTTTCTTTGTTACAAGTAAAAAGTAGTGTAAGATTCTGTGCCTAAAAAATTTAAATAGCTTTKKAGTATTGTAATCAGACCGATAGTATGATTCAATGCCCTCGATATATATATGTATATATATATATATATAAATAACTGAATACATTGARGAATAACAACGCTCCATACAGGTAAACAGTAGTGCTGGTTCAATATAACATCTCCTATATGATTTGAAACAAAGATGTTTCAGCCAGCCCATCCACACGAACTTTTTCCATCGTGCAGGAGCAATTTAGAACCTTTTTCAGGTGAACAAATTTCTACTACAAAGAACCAAACAGTTTATCACTCCAAGTTTTCAAACCCAGTAAATAACAATAAGATTAAGAAAAGRATGCTCACAAAACATCAAAGCTGACACGAAAATAGCGAGAAAAAAAAAAAAAATAACAATAAAGTAACAATAAAATAACATTATTGTTTCAGTTTTTTCTATGGTTTCGACTACTATTTTATCTCAGAGTTGCAAGTCAAGAAACGATAAAGCAGACTGACTTTTGTTCAGCAGTTTCTTGAAGACTTACAACAACAAGAGCCCGTACTCATTGAGAAAATAAGGCAAGAATTACACAACCTCTTATGAAACAAGGTATCTCTGTTTCTTCAGGAACAATAAGAATAGCATTAATTGTTATAATAATAATAATAATAAAAAAAAACTTGCCTTTATTGACGCTTGCTTGGATTGAGTAATCATAGTGGTRGGTCAATGCGGTCTTAAACATCACAGACCACTGAYCCACAGCATTCACSATGACCAYCATCATGACCACCATCATCATCACAGAAACAAAGCCATAAACKTCTTACACGAAAAAGATGCTTACTTTGGTGGGTTTTAGTGGCTCTAGTAGTTTTAGCTTGCATTTCGCACATGCTGTATTGTTCTTATTGCCATAAAATATATATAGGTTTGTACCAAGCAATAAAACGGATGATGATTAAATWACGCAGATCTATTTTTTTTATTTATTGGAAATTTGCAAAAGATCTGCGTGGTATATGTATTGTTGTTGGTTCTACTGTGTATTACCTATATTAATAGTGACTTTTACCATTAATATTGTTYCCTAATAAAGTAATTTTATTTATTAAAACCCAGCCGAGCAGAAACTTTTATCTGTGTTYAARTGCTGCACARGATAATTGMACCGTCCCATTATTAATATTTCCTAAATAAGAATTTTAATTACGGTTATGGAAGTAAGAATAACAGTTCAGCAATTATAAATATATATATATWTAWATAAAAATRTAWRARAGRTACTSTACAGTAAAGTCTAAGAAAAGCAAGTATTTCCAGAAGRAACAMARAAAAATAAAAATAAAAAAAAAAAGTTAAAYTTATACAATAGTCATCAACTAAGTTAAGCTCAGCTGTATGGATTTTCCCGAGTATCACTGCACAGATGCGCAAAAAAATGTAAAGCGTACATTGCCAATGTTTCTAAGAAGCAAAGATAATTGAAATTGRGTGTGTCATGGYGGACAACATGTGACTAACAACACACAAGAGACTCATCACAGAACTCAATGCTCTCACTGAAATATGAATGACAAATGACAAATGACAAATGACAAATGACAAATGACAAATAAAACTTTTATTAATTAATYGATAGTTGTGTCGAAATGCACTTGTTTTGCCAATTACAGTAAAAAGTACCTTTTAATTAAACAATGTTGTGGTCTCTATCAAAAAAGGRGAGCAACCTTCCATTCACCATMCTTTTCAGTTTAYTCACYGCAAATGGTTATAACTTTTATTTGTTGCACATAACTCTGWGATCAACTCATCCATCCATGAAAAGGGGTACTCTGCAAAAACAAAAACRTGTYTATATAATGATTTTGGAGTTGTTTTTTTCTATTTTGARTATGGTTTTCATTCAATGATTGAAATTGGGGTAATATTTCTTCTTTCCGCGTAACTTGCTTTAAGATATTCAAAAGAAAGAAARAAAGAATCTGTCTTCAAAGCATCGCAAAAAGAAAAGAAACAAAACTCAGAGACAATGCGAGAAAGGGTACATGTGACATCATTTTAAYATTATCACAAACACTGCCCAAAAAGAAAAAGTTTTYTCAACTGACATTTGTTATTGTCAACTTCTCACTGGTKTGCTTTATATCATACTCACTAGTAAGAAACAGATATGCGGAAACGCCTGCTACGCTTTTTGAAAAAAAAAAAAAAAACATGATTGGTTGCATAATTTTGTAAGTTTAATAGATACACAGGAGAAGTGATACAACRGGAGTGATACAACAGGAGTGATACAACAGGAGTGATACAACRGGAGTGATACAACRGGAGTGATACAACGGGAGTGATACAACGGGAGTGATACAACGGGAGCGATACAAATAAAACATTTTAAACAATATAGGTATAAAAAAAAAAAAAAAAATTTCTAATGAGATAAGCTCACTATTCTTGATTTT
Organism: Hanseniaspora osmophila; assembly: GCA_001747045.1. NCBI lineage: Eukaryota > Fungi > Ascomycota > Saccharomycetes > Saccharomycodales > Saccharomycodaceae > Hanseniaspora > Hanseniaspora osmophila. Next base: position 1,059,520 of record LPNM01000008.1, on the reverse strand, counting down.
AAAGTCTTTTTTTTTTTTTTTTTTTAAATATCAGGATAAAAATAGAAAGCAACTGCAATCAAAAAATACATTGCAACACTCATAACACCTTCCAACCAGTTACTTTCCCCGTCCATAATTAAGAAACTACTTAAAAACACAGAAATAAATAAAATCACTGTTTCAAAAGTAGAAAATTGTAAAGACATTGGAATATCAATGATCCATCCAATCAGAACCATTAATGGCAAAACAAACAAAGCAACTTGAATGGAAGACCCAACAGAAACACTCAAAGCCAAATCCATTTTGTTGTTTACGGCAACATAAACCGAAGTAACATGTTCAGCAGCATTTCCAATGATTGGAATCAATACCAAGGCAACAAAAGTTTTGGTCAATCCTGTTTTAATAACAATGTCATCAATGGAACCAACCAAATAATCAGCACAAATAGAAACTAAAACAGTACTCAATGCCAAAAAAAAGATGGCTTCGAATTTTCCTAAACTGGCCACTTCAGGTTCAGCTTCTTGTTCAGCATTGGAAACTTGTTCAAACATTGAATGATGTGTTTTTAATTGGAAAATTAAAAAAAATAAATAAACAACCAATAAAATAATTGAAGTGTATCTTGATAATTCCAAAACTTCAATACCAACTCTTTTTGAATCTGGAAGTGTGTCTTTAAAAACAGTTGGAATCATTAAAGAAGCACAAGAAATGATTAATAATGAGTTCATGGTTTGTGCTGCAGTGGTATTAAAAGATTGTTGAACTCTGTTCCATCCTCCAAAAATAAAACAACATCCAGTTACAAGCAATAAATTACTGAAAATTGAACCCATCATCGATGCTTGCACAACTCTGACCTGACCTTCTTTCAAAGCCAAAATGGAAACAATTAACTCAATGGCATTTCCCAAAGTGGCATTCAACAACCCAGACCAAATGCTCCCAACTTGTTTGGCCAATTCTTCAGTGGCATAAGCCAAAATGGCACTCAACGGAATGATTGCCAAAAAATTGGCACCAAACACCAAAAGACTGTTTGTTGGGTTGAAAATTCCTGCTAGAATCCCAATTGGAATGAACACCAACAAAATGTTCAAGTAAGAGGATGTTAAGATTTCATAAAGAACATGCTTGTTTCTTTTCCATGTAAAACTGTCGTGTCTAAACGTTCCACCAACGATGTTACCTAATAAAGGCGAATTGTCATCAACCATTTTTATTTTTATTTTTATTTTTATTTTTATTTTTCAGTGAGTAATTGGTTGTATCCGAAACTTGTTGTTTGGTTTTTGGAGTTGTATTTTTTTTTTTTTKTRATCGGAAACTAACAAGTCTYTACAAGAAAGAGAGACCACACACTGGTATATTAATCTCTACAAGAAAGAGAGACCACACACTGGCATATTAATCTTTACATCCAAATGGCTTAGACTCTAGGCAACCTCAAGATATAAAGTTTAAATTCGAATGTTCAAACCTTTTTTTTTTCAATTATTTTCTTTTTTTTTTTTTTATTTTTTTTTTTTTTCAATAACAGCAACTCAACCCTTAATGTCAGACTGAAACCGAGAATTCTTTAAACTTTTCAGCTTATTTACTGTGATTATTATTATGATTATTATTATGATTATTATTCTAATTCTTATTTTAACTCTTGGCTTGTCATTTCCCAAATATATATGTAAATAAAATATGGCATACTATTGAGAGATATTTTTATTTTATTTTAATTGTGGTTTTAATTGTGGTTTTAATTGTGGTTTTAATTGTGGTTTCAATTGTGGTTTCAATTGTGGTTTCAATTTTTATTGCGGTTTTTCTTTGAGGATTGTTAACAGTGTGTATATTCTCAATAGTAACTAAACATGCAAATAAACTTAACTTCAATTTAAAAAAAAAAATACAATAAAAAAAAATATATATATTTCTTTCCGCTAAGCCTCGATTTTTTTATTTTTTGTTTTTGTTTTTGTTTTTTTTGAGAAAAAAGTGGACTCCGCAATAAAATATATAATTGAATTAAGGAAAAATGGCTAAACTTTTAAAGTTTACCGCTTTACAGTAGATTTTTTAATTGATAATGAATATAATTAAATATTCTTTATAACATTGCATTAGTAAAATATTAAATGCAAGTGACCAGGAATTTTGAGTTAGAGTCTTAAATGCAAGTGACCAGGAATCTTAAGCCAGAGTCTTAAATGCAACCGACCAGGAATCTTGAGCAAAAGTCTTAGGCAACCGACCAGGAATCTTGAGCAAAAGTCTTAGGCAACCGACCAGGAATCTTGAGCTAAAAGGAAAAATTGATGGACCCTGGTGAAAAACAGGACCACATCAAAGGGTTCGCATGAGCAAGATTCAATGTCTACAATACTCACCAATGTATATACTATTTTTGTATACGAAAAGAGAGAACAAAACAAAAAAAAAAAACAAAAAAACAAAAAAAACCAAAAAAACCAAAAAAAAAAACAGGCCAACTTGTMTCCTSCCAACAACTACCTATTTCCTGAATTACGTAGTATTGTGTTGAATCTCCTCGTAACTACTCTCAAAGATYTCCCATTCATCACATGTAAAAGCTCTYTCATAAAATAAAAATAGAAAAAAAAAACTACAGATTGTCAAAGTATACGTATGCACCAGTAATCGTGGCCGCTACTCCCAAAGTAAATAAAACAACCCCATACAAGCAACTGGCAGTAATGATAACATTGGGTTTCAAAGTTTTTTTTCTCCATTGATACAATGTTTTTTTGAAAATTTGCAAAATGTTCAATTTYGCTAAAAATCTTTTGAAAAAATTCTCTGAWACWCCTATACCCATGTCTGCTCCAGTGGCAATGCTCAAATTTCTGTGAGTGTTAAACAAATCGTATGGGTTGGAACTCAATAATGGCCTCATTTGGTTATTATTAGAACCTGATGACGCCAAAAAGTAATCTAGTGATGAGTTTGGTAGTAAAGTGTTGTTAGTCTTGGTATTGATATTGGCATTGTATTGTAAAGCATTACGTAAATTGTTTGAATTGGAAGCATTGTTGTTCCCTGCCATGTACATGTTTTCATACGGTCCGGTTTTTTGTTGTTGTTGTTGTTGTTGYTGYTGTTGCTGCTTCTGAATATCGTTGATTACATTTTGGTAGTAATCATACGGTTCATAACTCTGATTAAACAAGTTATTGGCTTGACCACCCATATAGTCTGCTGACATTCCATCATAATACCCAGAACCAGAAATATCTGGAAAATAAGCATCAAAGTCTTTGTTCAACAATTTGTACTCTTCTTTTAATGAAAACCAAAAATAGATCAAAAAATGGAAAATAAAACTTATAATTGTAAACGGAACCATTACTGTCAAAAGAAAAAAATATATGTTTTTCGCACCCCAATAATTGACAAATGGTGTGAACAATTGCTCGTGTCCTGGAACATAAATGAAATATATGGATGAAATCAAAGACTGACCAATAACAGCCAACACATCACCCAAAATGATCAAAAAGCATTGAAACAACTTTGTCCATACTTTTTTTGAATTTTCAATTCTGTAAAAAAACCGAGTAGGATATTGACCATTGTTCGTATTCACATTATTAACAGACTCGTCATTAGACATAGCAGCCAATCCTGGATCTGTTCTTGTCCAGTCGCTGAATCTACGCGACAGTTTTTGTGGCAATGTGCTCAACCCATTGTTTTTGTAAACAGTTGGATCGTCTGTGTATTTGTTTGAATTTAGTATCGAATCGTACCCCATAAAATTATTGTTCAAATCAACATACAACACATCTTCTGTTTCTCCTGTAGATGTGATGTTTTGTTTGGAAAGTTTACTACTATCRGATTCCTTGTTAAGAGACCCCACATTTTGTGCAGCCAACGCATTAGARTTCAATGCCGTGTTTTCGTCTTCATTTTCATCATCATGTTGTTTTTTAGACGATAGCAACGTGGCAGACTTTAATGCGTTGGTGCATGCGTCCAAATTTATCCAATTTCTAAGACTCAATTTGTGAGTCTTGYTGTATGGATCTGGTGAGTGATCTGGTGAAAGAAGAGAATTTGGACTGAAAAAAGAACTGTTTTTACTCAGTGATTGGGATCCCGGTTTAGAAACCAAAACAGATGYCACAGCGCGTTTTGGTTTATCACCAGTTTTACTGCTAGCATCAACAATYTCTACTTCATTCAAATGTTCTGCAGGAACTGGAATCTCCTGATAATAAGAWATGTTTTCCAAAATCGATATCAAAAATTCACTCAAAGACCAAGATATCCCAAAAATGTAACTTTGTTTTGGAATGATGTGCCATACATTAGGAACACCATTTTCCTCTGTTTGTAGTTTCGAATTTGAATGGTAATTTGTAGAGTCCACCTGCGGATACGCTAAAAAGAAAATGATCAAAAACAAAAACCARTCGTGTATGACAAAATCTGAAAATAAACTCAAAATAATTTCGTATGATTTRCTTGACGTTTTCCAATTGAGAAAAAAATTCTTGACAAAATTTAGTAACAATGGTGGGAAAATACCTAAAAGAACTGTTCTGAAGTAGTCCTGCGAGTTTGGCGCAAACAACTGYCCCGGATTTAAGTCAGCATCGTTGTTACCGTCACTATTAAAAGTTAGAACTCTACTCAAAAAAAATCGCAGCCCTCTSCSAGTTGAAAGAGTTGACGACTGCTGCTCKGTTTCTGAATACTGTGAAATTAAAAGACTTGAGGAAAGGTACATTGCAAAGTATATCATCACAATCAATAAAATCATTGAGCCTGCCACAACCCTTCGCGACGAGCAAAGAAGCGGCATGTAGAACGACGACATGTATCCGAGTCTCGTCATATTTTTTTTTTCAACTTCTTGCGCTGAGCTTTTTATTTGGTAATAAGAGTGGTGTGTGTTCARCGTTCAAAGATTGATTCAACCTAGTATYYTTTATTGTGGTTTGCCTTTATAAAGCCTTTGAATGTTGCGACTGATTWTGGTGCTCARGCTGCTTGTATTTTCTCTTATGCGAATCCAATTGCTGTTGGAAATTCACCCATTWTATTTCATCAAACAATGCATAGAACTATTTCTTTCTAAACTTCGCTTCCTTTTTTTTTTTTTTCTGGTCGTTGTWAGTTTGAGAAGGAACTTRAWTAGCGTCAATTTTTTTGTAGAAACTTTTGTGCTTATTACAATAACACGTGATGGTTCCTGAGATACAAGAAYGACTYTGTTACCAAGTTACTCTTACAAATAATATACTTTTTTAACAAATGTTATAGTGTGTATGTATAGCTCAAGACAACTAGCTTGAGTAATTAAACAGACATAATTATGAAATGATTGAATACAGAGATTGTTYGTTTTTTTTTAAAATTCTTTCAAAAATTAAAGTGTTTAATCGAATAGACCGAAACCCATGTCTTCGTCGGATTCTTCAGCTTCTTCTTCAGCTTCTTCTTCAGCAGCAGCTTCACCGGAAGCAGCGGAACCAGAAGCGGCACCAGCGGCTGGAGCAGAAGAGGAACCAGCAGCGTGGAAACCAGACAAGATTTCTTTCAAATCTTTACCTTCCAAAGCTTTAGCGTAGATTTCAGCCCAGACCTGTATTAAATATATGCTGTTCTTTTTTTTTTTCTCTTTTTTCATGGCACAGTTTGAGCAACTTTAGTCCATTGCTGGATAAAGAGCGTTTAATAAAWTGTGTGAAAACATAAATAAAAAAAACAAAAAAACCTGTTAGTAAAAAAATGTTCGGATGGTTATTGAAGAAATAGAATGGCGTGGCATTTGAAACATGGACAATACCATAMAGTCATAAGTGAAAAGGRTGAACYACAGCTATGCATGATTTGTTGGTGTTCAAATCATAACGTTCACACCAAAATGRCCTTTAAATCAGTGTATACTTTTTYCACGTGACAGGTATATGCAAAAYCTGTGCAAACCCAGATCTTCATTTAGTCATGTCTCGGAAAGTTCTTGTCCCATTGTGTGTTCTGTTATTCTTGTTGCGTCATGGCATAATTTGTGTAAATGTTTCAGCAGGCGAAGATTAGGGTTGGTGTGAAAGTAARAAGTTTCTTGTTTTTCTAGTCATTAACGTATTGGTATTGTTCACAGTTTCTATCGATGGGCACGTATCTTCTATAGCAGTTCATTTTATATTCTCTCATTGAAGCATGCTGCCACAGTGACACACCGCTTTTGTTCATAGGTGTCTACTGCATGATAGCTATGTTTAGGCTTGAATATTTTTGAATATGATAAAAATAAATGTTCAACATACGGAGTCAATTTGAGCACCAGCAGCTTTAGACAAAGACAACAAGTTGTCGGAGGTGATGTCTAAACCAGCATCGGCCAAGATCAAAGAAGCAAAGGAAACAACAGCAGAGGAGGACATTCTTGATATATTTCTTGTTGTGTAGGTAGGTTTTTTTTTATTCCTCTTTCTATGTTAATAACATATCAGATACAAGTTCAATTATTTTAAGAAAGGAGGCCCTCAAAGGGTGAAAGCAGGGAAGCCATTGCTCCAGCGATAAGCCCAAAGCATGAGCGTGCTTGCTCAAGATAAATCAGACGCTACTGCMCAACGTTTAATTGATCCTAWTATRCTAAGGYCTCACCAKSTTGAAAAATGCGTGTGCTAAGAACTGACAAGCAGGGCAATCGGAATCAACTCRCWCATCTTTGAAACTTAAACTTCACTCAAAAATCTTTTCCAACTTYCAAGWYSTATTTCTTCAGATGAACAAAATTTTGAACCATTGACGAAATTTCCAATGGAAAAGAAGTTCGGAAAAAGGTAAATACTRAATKGYAGTTGTTTTTTCCCATTTTAGGTAAAGTGCAAAGACAGCTAGAGTGACTGAAAATAATTAAKCGTTWWRAAATTAAAAAACAAAAAACAAACCCCAAAAAACACWTTTACCCCATAGTAATAAATACTTACTAATGTCTGGGTGCTAATGCCACTATGTTCTCAGTAAAAAGTCATAAAAAAAATAATAAGATAAAGAAGACAATCAAACAAAAAAAAATATTTACATCGCGACGGGGAATCGAACTCCGATCTCCCGCGTGAGAAGCGGGTATTATAGCCATTAAACTACCGCGATTGGTAAAATTTGATGTTTTATCTTRTTGAGCAATTCAATAGTTGGAATTTATTTCTTTSGTTTTGAWGAACCTTGTGCTCGGTTCCTACTACTGTTTTGCCTAATATAACTTAATGGTCTAAAGAGAAAMCAAGGTAAWCTTGGTTCACAAACAAGAAAGTTAAAAGTRTTTGAACCAAGACTAGTAGTAGAGTATATATGCATTTAGAATATTTATATATATAATGTGACGGTAGTATTATAAAGTTGTTTGAGGTTGCGGGTGCTAGGTGGTTGGCCCGTGGTGGTTGTGTCTTTAATGGCGTTTGCACTTTCAATAACTACTTTAAAAGCCAGYAAAAATAAGCTCTGGCTGGTAACTTATTTTCAAAAAAGATATGCATGCCAAAAAKACAAACGACAAACACCGCTAGCAGCGATCCTTGRCTAAGAGAGGGRTGRGGTGAAGCAAAAACTGRATAGTTGTTATTCRRTTTATTTCTTCCCTTCTTTGCTCAAAGCTTCCAAGGCCTTGTGCAAATCACCGCCGTGAGCTTCTTTGTATTTGTTYAATTTGGTCAGGAATTCYTTTTCTCTTTTAGAGACATAGTATTTTTCTTCACCTTTTTCTTTTTGGGCTAGTTCGTCTGTTGGGTTTGTTTGGGAGTTAGGACTGTACATTCTGGTGTTTTGCACAGAGGCACAAGAGGATCTCATCAATGAAGAAGCAGAGATGTAGGAAGATTTGGCCAATTTTGGTAAAGCAGTTTTGGTTAGCATTATTAGAGTGTGTCGGGTGGTGGTATTGGCTCTCTTAATTTCACGTGTTTAAGCAATTAATCAATTTGAAAAACATTCTTCAAGGCCAGATTTTATACCTAAAAAAATTTACCAAAGATATCATTATGAGAGCATTATCCAAAGTTGATTTTTTTGTCACTACATCTTCGAGAAAAGGGGRAAWAAAAWGTATGGTTTAATCAACACTTGGTTTTCGGTATTTCATGMTATTTTTTTTTTTTTTTTCATAGCTTYAGGCCTACTCCCACCACCCCCCTTTTTTTTTTTCATTTGTATTTGTATATATTTTTTTTTACAATGGATGAAATGGAGAACAAAAAAACAACTAAATTTGATTGGTTATGTTTGTCCGAGTGTCCGATGGGTATTGTCAAAAATTATYTTTCGGATTATAACCACAAAAGCATTGTCCGGCTCTCCYTGCCAATGACACARTAAAGCTCTAAATCGTTTTTAATAAAACAATCTCCTAGTAAAGAGCACCTTCTACATGTTTTTGAGCTTGGTTATATCACGATTCTTTGACCCCRTTTTGCATTGAAGTAATGTTCATATGGCTAATAAGACTAGTAATAATAATAATAATAATAATAATTTAGGTTCATAAATACTTATTGTCTATTTAGTATGCTATATATCTAAGACCCTGCGTTGTAGAAAATAAAAAGGAATCAAAAGTCCAAWTCCTCAAAAATTGTCCGTAAATACATTTAATCATTTTTTTTTTTTTTGCGGTAGAATCAATAGCTCTGTCTATAAAATATAATGTGCAACTAAACGAACCTCTCTTTTTTAAARAWTTARAAAAAAAAGAAGGTTYTTTAAAAATGTCGTTCATTGCTGGAAAGCTGTTTTAATTTCTTTGCTTTTTGGCAGCTGGTTCGTTGATATCCAATTCGTCAATATCCTTGTTGTCTTTGTTCACCACCTTGACAGCTGGGGTGTTGACTTCCACATGGTAGTCCTTGATGATGGAATCCACATCGTCAATGTTCAATTGTCTGATATCACCCAATTTCTTGATCTTGGCAGTAACTTCTTTACATTCGTCATCAGTCAAATGCAAATCCAATTGATCCACTCTGGATTTGATAGCATTCCAACCCGTCAATCTGTTGGCAAAATGGATATATCTGGTCATACCGAAATCGTGAGGATTTAGAATTTCGTATGTAGATGGGTTAGCCAAAATGGCTTTAGCRTGAATACCAGCTTTATGAGTAAATGCACAAAACCCGGTAATTGGATTGTTAAATGGAATATTGACTTGAACTGCTTCAGCAACCAAAGTTTCAATATCTCTCAATTTTTTCAAGTTATATTTGCTTTTAACGTAATCTGGAGCAGAAACAATCATTCTTGCCATCAATGCACCCAATGGAACAATCCCATTTCTTTCACCAATCCCCAAAACACAAGTATCAATCAATCTGGCACCACCTTCCAAAGCAGTGTAGGCATTTGCAACAGCACACCCGGTATCGTCATGGAAATGACATTCAATATCTGTAGAGCTGGAAATAACACTTTTCAAAGTTCTAACCAATTCGTAAACTTGTCTTGGATTAGCACAACCAACGGTATCAGCAATACCAATTCTGTTGACCCCRATTTTGTCAACAGTTTTGTAAATGTTCAATAGATCGACCAAATCACTTCTAAAAGAATCTTCTGAAGAAAATCTGATTTCCAAACCTTTGGATTTAACAAATTCAATAACTTCAACAGCTTGTTTGGAAATATAGTTCATATCTTTACCATGAGAATATTGTCTCAAAAAGGATGAAGTACCAATAACAACATCAACCCCATCAACACCGGTTTCAACAGCAACTCTGGCATCGTCCATGTGGCATCTAATGTGAGTCAAAATTTTGGCTTTCAACCCCAATTTGCAAATGGCTTCACAATCGGCTCTACTCTGTTCAGAAGCAACAGGAGAGGTCAATTCAATATAATCCACACCAAAATCATCCAAGGCTTTGGCGATTTCAATTTTCTTTTCCGTAGTGAAAAAGGCATTGGCAAATTGTTCACCTTCTCTCAAAGTGGATTCAATAATTTGGAAATTCCCGACATTGGACAGGAAATCACTTGGGTTTGGACCGTATGGATTACTGAAAACAGAAGCAGATCCTGTACCGGAAGCTTCAGTAACTTTTTGGAAACTGTCAGACATTATTATTTATTTTTTYTGGTTTTTGTTTGGCTTGAAGTAGTTTGTGGTTTGTTGTAAAGTTCAAACTTGAAGGGTTGGGGTTTTCATTTTTTGTTATATTAGAATTGAGAAATCCATAAAGTAAATCGAGAATAATTTTATAAACTTCAATGGGTTTATATACACACAGGATTACATGAAAATTATTTGTTCAATTTTGTTCAACCTGGACCTTTTGTCGATAGCTAATTAGTCATGGTCAATTATTCAATTTTTTTGCCAGATTGAATAGTTTGCTCTTACGGTAATGGAAGATCATAGATGACTTGTTCAACGTCTTACGCTATTTTTCCCCAAGAAACTAGTACAGAAATGCAAGTAGCCAACTCTCCTATCTTATCAAAATAAAAATTTAGAACTAAAAAAAAAAAAAAAAAGGAAGCTAGGAGGATTTGATTCTATTGTTAAATTCAGAGCAAGGCATTACATGTTCTGGAATTTAATATCATAATTGCGTATCACTTATTATTATGTATCACGTATTATCTGTTCATAGCGAGATTCATGTTCACTTCTGCTGGTCAGTCGCCTAATGAAAACATTAAGGTGGTATTATCGCTCAGTYTTTTAAATCTTAAAACTGGGCCATYGCTTGTGCAGAATTTCTCTCTGCACAGCTCTGGCTCAGAATTACTTTTTACAATTTGGAGCCACATATAAGAAGCAATTAATTGACCCAAAATATTAAATAGATAATCTGAGCAGGGTTTTATGTGTGGTGACAGGCTCACCCAAAAAAATACTTTAAAAAAATGCATGACTTGTAAGATTTCAAAAGGGAAACCCGGTGGCRAAAGTGAGRTACAAAAAAAAAAAAAGAGAAAATGAAAAGAGAAAGAACAAACGAACAATAGAGGTATAAAGAAGAAAATAGCCTCACCCAAATGATGCAGTGGCAAAATTGGATGACTTGGTTTTTAGTCAGATTTCCCTGTACACACTAGAGTCGCTATAGCCTCAAATGAGTTTGAAATTGCATCGGGATAATCAAATTATATCTGACTACACAGTGTCAGACCAAATTTCGGAGTAGATGATTTGGGCGTAATCATATCGTGCTTCGAATGAACAAACTTTTGAAACATCTTACACAGTTCACACAGTTCACACAGTTCACACAGTTTATTGCCTTTAAGAGTCAAAAACAGCTTTCAGTTCATCAATGTATTAGAACAAATTGGTGTGACTTGTTATCAAATACACCTTCCCCCCATATGGCAAACTGAAATATTGAGCTGCTTGCTGTTTGGTTTGATRTGTGTATTATTTGTTTTGACTGATAAATCTGAGTACCAAAACCAAGTCTCATGACCTGCCTGTAGGTATCATTGACAACGATCTCCGRCAGTGTCAACTGGCACAATSAMAGCTGATTYTCTACCAAGARACCCAAARTMCTGATAAAGTTCAAAAAACGTTTTGGCACWATCCTTGCATCTTGCTTGTTTATATACAAATCGTTCTGGTTTGTTTTTTTATGTGAAATTTGGAAAGAAGCAAACAAGAGTAAAGATTCCGATGGAATTAGTAAAAATTGTTTGTCTTTCAAAGGATATTGATAGTACTTGCTAAAATAACACAATCGGCTATAGTGTACTTTAAAAATAAACTGACTAACTTGTCAAGACGAAAAAGCTCGTAATGTTTTAGGCAAGAACTTGGGTATGGTTTTGTGGGAGGTGGTTTTTTTTTTTTGTAGTCTAACTTATATACTCTTACACGATAGTATCACTTGCTAGTAGCACATGCAAACAAGCAGGTATTGGCCCGTAGCCTCTTGTCATCACTCAATGGTCAGTTGCTGACTCAGGTTTGAAAGAAGATTGTGCATTGAAATCATTGGATTGCATAATATTAGATGCTATGTCGGGTCTCACCCCATTGGCAAAATTGATATGCGTTTTCAAAGCCTTGTACGGAGTAGATAATTTCAAAACAACATTTGGATCTCTTAGAACGGTTAAATCGTGTAGAGCAGTAGCAGAACCAAATCCAGGATGTAAAGTGATTAATTTACCCTTGATAAARGGGATCAAATGACCAAGAAGATCAATTTGGGATAAACCTGTCTTTTCACACAAATTTTGTAGAGTGTTTTCGTTTGATTGATGAGATTGCGACTCACCAAGGTTCGTGTTGAATTGTAATAAAATCGACATTTGAAACAATGACAATGTAAATATGAAATTAGGYTTCCCAGGCTTGGCAATTGCAGCTTCCATTTCACCCCTACTCAACGGCCATAACCATTTCAAAATTCTTCCACTGTGTTTTGAAGAATACAATTTTTCAAAACCGTTATATGTAGGTTCCAACTCTTTTGGTAACTTAAAGTCAATTTTGTTATAAGAATAAGGCCACATCGTTTCAGCCAAAACAAATGGTTCAAATTTAGGGTATTTATTTCTTGAAAATTCAGAATCCAATTGAATTGCATTTTCAAAYTCAATTTCCAAAGATTTCGATAATTTGATATCTTGAAACATTTTGGTAATTTTCCCCGTGTATTCCATCGAATTTTCTTTTTGAAGGTTCTTGATCACTTCTTCTTCTTTAGCATCACTGATTGAAGTACCATGAATCAATCTTTTGGCAAACAATCTTCTGTACTGTGTTTCAAACTCATCTTTTTCGTTCAAAAAACTGAAAATAATCATAATATCAGAAACTTTCATATCTTCCACCAATTGCTCGTTCTTTGCACTTTTCTTTAATAACAAATCACTGTATTTGGCCAACATCTCCGGAGTTTTAGAAATCTCATCACCATTGATGTTACTGCTGTTTTCTCCAGCATCCATTTTAGATGGTGTGGCAAAGTCATTGGAATTGATAAATCCTCTTGAGGCGTAATCCAACGCTTTAATAAACATAGAATCGTTTCCAAAACATTGTTCAGTGATTTGCAAAAACTTTGCATGTGTTGCAATCAAGTTTTTAATGTATTGCTTTGGAGTGATAGACATATTGTTTTGTTTTAACAATCTGCGCACGTTTGCAACACCAACTGTTTGCACACTGTGCTCAAAAACACTTGCCATCTTTGGTACCAATGAAGCCTCTCTTTTCATCAATTTGTACAAAGTTGCAATGAGTTTCACTTGTCTTTGTGTAGCCGCGTCATCATTATCATTTGAATCTAAAATCAAAAGTTTTTCCAAGTTTTCGTACATCACATCTTTGTTGGCCCACACCAAAACTTCATCAAGGGCCTTGTTCAAAGGTTGCTTTGTATGATCGTCCAAGAGTTTGACAATCGAGGCATTCTCAAAATCGTAAATGTCTTGAAGAATAGTAACAAAATCATCGTTCAAGTCGTTTTGCAATAAGACCTTATCAGAAAATTTTCTATAATACTCTTTGGTGTACTCTAAAAATTTGTCTTCAAAATTAGAAACATAACAACTCAAGTTGACCTTCTTCAAGTCATGTTGATCAATTCCCAATTTTATCAAAGACTCAACGCATGTTTTGATCAAGGATTCAGTTCTGTTTTCTGCATCTGCTGGGCATGCCTGGAGATTATGAGAGTAGGCGTAAAGATCCCTTTTGTATTCGATAGCCTTGATTAGCTCATCAACAAGCTGTTCAGAATTGTTATCAAAAATGTACGTTTTCCAGCAAACCAAGCAAAGGTTGTAGATGTTCAAAATATCCCTTCTCCCATCGCTTCTTTCTTTCTGAACCCAATATCTATTCATATAGTCAAATGCATAATGAAGTGTTTTGGCACCCACCAAGTATCTTTTCCAAGCTCTGCAATAGAATGTCAAATAATCTTCATCTAAAGGCTTCAACTGAACAAGGTAAGACTTCAAGTAATCCTTCAATTTGAAATACAAATCACCCCCTGATAAAACCGTCGAGCCGCCCGCTCCCGATTCGCCTTGTTGCAACTGTTGTTGTTGTCTTTGAGAAAACCTGGATCTGTTCACACAGTAGTTGTAGATAACCGTATAAATGTCCATGTAGAGTTGAGAAGGCAACGCCTTTGTTGCTTCTTTTGTGTCGATAGGTCCCAAAATTGTTTCTAGATTAGATTCTATAAAACTCCACGTTGTCTCCAAAGGTTCCATGTCGTTTTGCATTGTGGAAGGTGCGGATACTTCAGCCATTTGTCTTGTTCTTTTTTCACAAAAAAAAAAAAAAATTTAAAATCTTCTAATCTAAGAAGCAATAACTGGGGTTTCCGGCTCTTGTATTCTTGATAAAGTTTATTTGCTTTTGATTATTTCTCATCAGTGCAATTTGTTTTCAAAAATGTAATCAGCGAAGGGGATCTTAAAATCATATCATTTTTTTTTGAAGATGCCACTTGCTCAGTCCTCTGACTATGATAATATGCAATGTAAAAACAATAAGGTCACGTGAATTGTTTATTAGTATTGGTTTACATCGGGTAACATTTAACAGCGAACTCGCTTTCCATAGTACTCAATATCATTACAAGACCTGCGAACTAAGCAGAAGCATACTCTGATGAGTGTTCTAAAACTGCCAATAGCCCTTGGATTGATTAAAGAAAAACTAAAGGGTGGCGTGTAGTCTTTTCACAAGACGCCTTACTTAGATATCCTGCCGCTATTTTACACAATACCTACCAGGTTTGTGTTTTTTTTTAAACAGTTTTCTGTTTGTCAGACCGCAAGTTGCCTTTAATTTTTAAACCATGCATCGTAATTTTATTTTGTCTTCCCAAATTCATGCACTATTTGCAACTCTTCCTCTTTGAGAAAATTTCCCAACTTTGTTTACCACTCTTACAATTCCTATGATGAAAGTTAGCACCCATACGCACAAAATAATGAACAAAAATGCTGACAAAGTTTTTTGCTTCCTACAAACGTAGTTCAGCTTCGGAGACCTATTTGTAAGATCTGTGCCCGCATGGCACGCCCACTGRGCRTCGTACATTGAATTGAACGCCAAYGCCAAATTAGCACTACAGAAAAGCAAAAAAAGTAGATCCAATAGAATGATTTTCAGTTTACCGTTCGGGTCTCTCAAACCCAACGGTTCCCCCTTAAACTCATCGGTGGCAATGTACACAACATACACAATGGCAATTGAGTTCACCACCAAGGCCATGATTGTGCTGGGTTGCTGATGTATGGTGATGTCGGTTTCTGGATAGTTGCCTTTGCAATTGATAAAGATTCTGGATGCGAGACCCAAAGCAATGATGCACAAAGCTATAGTTGAGACCCTAAAAAAAAGAGGCAAATACCTATTGTCAAAAAGCGTTCTCTTTATTTGCGGAATCAATCTTCTTTTTTTAACGCCATATTGCTGTTTGAAATATGTAGCAACTTTCTCTTTGTTGTTTGCTTGTTTCACACCAACGGTTTTCTTTTCTGATGAGTAATACACTTTTCTAAGCTCTTTCAAGTTTTTCTGAAATTCTTGTTTGTCCTTGGAATTTTTGAATTTTTGATCTTTCAACCCAGGTGCAATCAAAACTGCTTCCAACCGCTCTTGACCTCCCCAAGACCCATTCAAGTCAGCAAAAATACTTTGGGCGTCCAAGGTGCTGCCAGCTTCATCCTTGCTGAATTGATTCAACCTAAAGCTTCCGCTGTCCAGATCGTTTACAAAACTCGATTCATCAGCCGATTCTGGTGGAGTGGTGTATTTTTCTTCAAACTCTGGAACCTGGTTGGGTTTCCGCTCCAAGGGTAAAGCCCGAGTTTGATTTCTGGCATAAGAAGTATGTGACCCGACATTTGTCATGAAAGATCCCCAAACAGAGTTTTGTGAGTTCAAAAAAGGATCAGTGCTGGTATTTGCTAGTGAATCTTTGGCAGTAGAATAATTTAAAGCTCCTCCGGTGTGTGTGATGACTGCTTTTTCCCGGCTTTGGTCAAGATACTGGCTCTCTGCAACCGGATCATGTTCTGATTCTTGTCTTTCACGAGTTAGTTCAGCCGTGACTGCAAAAGGAGGAATCGTAGTTGCATTCAGAGAATATGAGTTTAACCAAACTTCGGAGTTGAGTGCTGGTGTTGACGCATGATTATTGTTCGTGTTGGAAACATTTTCACTATCYACCTTGTTTTTTGTATCACTACCAGACGTATTGCTTGATTTTGTGTTGGAAGTTGGCACTTCTGTACTTTCATGGCTTTGTGAGATAGATGAGTTTTCMGACTCATCTCTTGATTCCAAAGCCTCTAAGTTTTTATTTGGTGCCATTGAGTGTTGTGATGCAATTGCTGCCGTCAGTTGGTCTTAATGTTGGTTGTCTCTT
>LPNM01000008.1:1016689-1035199 GCA_001747045.1 Hanseniaspora osmophila | reverse complement strand
TGCATTTAACGGTGTGTGACTAGTCAGAGAATTGTTCTTGTTGAAGTTGATAATACTATTACTATCACTATCATTCAACCCCCCTTCTTTAAAGCACAGTTCCTCTTATATGTCATTATCACTTCCCACTGTGATACCAACACTACCCTCATACATACCATTGTTCCTAATAATAAAAAGAATCTCTTGCCAAACTTATCGTTATTATTAACCTTATAAAGTTAATTAAACTTATAATTGTGTCACCATAGAATTCCTCTTTGGTTTTATACACGCGCCATTTTTTTTTTTTTTTTTTCCTKTATACTCACCCAACCATTCCCCCCTCTCTTTCAACTAATGATATATATATATATATATATATATATATATATATAGATATAAATATAACCTTTTATTATAATTTATTTCATTCTTGTTACCCTCATATCATCACGGTCTTTTGCCATGTTGTTACCCTCATATCATCACAATCTTTTGCTATGTTGTTACCCTCCTTCTTCTATTCTTCTTTAACTCAGCATAACAAAAAAACAGGGGAGCGAAAGATTTGATGAAAAAACTAAGAATAAAAAATACAAGATCTACTGCAATTAAATAGAAGTAATCTATATATATATATATATATATGGTGTTTTAATTAGTCGTTGATAATGATGATCTTCTATTTTTTTTTCATCAGTTGTTGTTGTTGTTAATGGGAGTAGTAGTGGTAGTAGTAGTGGTAGTAGTAGTGGTAGTAGTAGTGGTAGTAGTAGTGGTAGTAGTAGTAATACTAGATTGTCAACTTTATTATTATTATTATGATTATTATTATTATTATGAGAGTTTGTTTATTATGAGAATTAACAATACAGTTGAATAAAAAGTTGCTGTTGTTGGTGGTGGTGTTTTAGTATTTTAACGTATATATATTATAGTATATATATATTATATTCCACTACTATACTATATCTGTTCGACGTTTGAATCAAGTTTAGTGTTGAGTGTTAAATCTTTCAAGTCAATCAACGTTAACTTGTAAAATTTCATGACCTTTTTCAATTAATCTTTTACAATTCTTGAAATATAAGATATAGGTTATGGGTTCTAAATTCCAAAGTTTATAAATATATATATATTTTTATTAATTATTTAATGATCGTTAAATGAAATAGTAGGTTTAAATTTCAAAGGGGGGCAGTTCTTGTTGATCGTAGTCTGAAATATTACCAAACATAAATCTTGTTGAATAAAAAAAAAAAAAAAAAAAGATTAAGGGAGAGTCAAAGAAGACAGAGACTAAAGACAAGAGACCAAAGTTGTGGACATAAGAGTATATATATATATTTTACACAGGGCAACAGAACTTTATTAAAAGAAAAAAAAAACAAACTAAAAAAGTGAAAAAGTATTGAATAACCAATAAGGTGGTAAAATAGATACAAACTGCTGCGAAAACAAAAGAAAAAAAAAGATACACTCGAAATATCAATATTACACAAAACAATACTCTAATTTCATACTTGATACTGCTTTAAATTTTTTTTTTTTTTGAAGAATACAGTAATAGGAAGAATTGATCAACAACTTGAATACAAACAGAAAACAAACAAACAAACACACAAACAAATAGACTTTTAATTGACAAAATGGATGTGGATTCAGATGTACCAATGCAAGACGCTAATGATGCAAACATTCATAATAAYTCGACAATAGAAGATGCAACAATGATAGATGTGTCCAATAATAATAATAATAATACTACTACTGATAGTAATAATAATAATAACAATAATAACAATAATAACAATAATAACAATAATAACAATAATAATAATAGTAACAATAATAATAACAACAATAGTAGTAGTAGCAGTAGTGGTAGTGGTAGTAGTAGCAATACCAGCAGCAGTAATAACAGCAATAACATAGGAAGTAACAATAACAACAGCGAAACGATAAACGGAATAGACAATGATGACTCCAATGCTATACACAAAGTGCCTTCTCACAGCAACAACAACAGCAGCAGCAGTGCCCAGTTGAATTCTTCTTCTTCTGCTGCTATCAATGATAGTTTGAAAAATAGTACAGCTGGTCTTGAAAACGGTAGTGCCAGTAGTGTGAACCAATTGGATCAGTGGATTGAAAAAATTGGGAAATGCCAAATTCTTTCTGAACAAGATGTTGGAAGATTATGTGCTATGGCTATTGAGACTTTGAGTAAAGAACAAAATGTTCAGCCGGTTTCTTTGCCAGTAACAATTTGTGGGGATGTTCATGGACAATTTCACGATTTGATGGAATTGTTCCAGATTGGTGGACCATGTCCAGATACAAATTATTTGTTTATGGGAGATTATGTTGATAGAGGATATTATTCTGTGGAAACTGTATCTTTTTTGGTTTGTATGAAAGTTAGATATCCAAATAGAATCACTATTTTAAGAGGAAATCACGAATCAAGACAAATCACACAAGTTTATGGGTTTTATGACGAATGTTTGAGAAAATATGGGAGTGCATCCGTTTGGAAAATGTTTACTGATTTGTTTGATTATTTCCCAATCACTGCTTTAGTTGATAACAAGATTTTCTGTTTGCATGGTGGATTAAGTCCAATGATTGAAACCATTGATCAAGTTAGAGAATTAAATAGATTGCAAGAAGTTCCACACGAAGGACCAATGTGTGATTTGTTATGGAGTGATCCAGATGACAGAGGTGGTTGGGGGATATCTCCAAGAGGGGCTGGTTTCACTTTTGGTCAAGATATTAGTGAACAATTCAACCACACAAACGATTTGCAATTGATTGCTAGAGCACACCAATTGGTCATGGAAGGTTACGCATGGTCTCATCAAAGCGTGGTCACCATTTTCAGTGCACCAAACTATTGTTACAGATGTGGGAACCAAGCAGCAATCATGGAAGTGGACGAAAACTTGAATAGACAGTTTTTGCAATACGATCCAGCAATAAGACCAGGCGAACCTGCGGTCAGCAGGAAGACTCCAGATTATTTCTTATGAGTACAGAGAAAGTACCTATTGGGTCGTGTATCTCGACAGTTTGAAAAAGCTGTGTGCTCATGGGGGAAAAAAAAACGAAAAAATTTTTTTTGCTCTTCTTTGTGGAAATTCATCTTTACTTTATGATAGCTGTAACAAAAAAAAAAAAAAAAAAATATAGTATATGCCGCAGGTGTATGCATTTACAAAATCTATTTTATCTTTTTATATATATATATATATATATATATATATATATATTATAATTGACTTACGAGTGAAAAAATGGCTAAGTCACCAGTTGCTGGATAGGTACCGCGTGCRTCGGCACTCCTATCTGAAAAAAAGTTATTTCCTGCTGCTATCAAAAATTGTAGTCATCACCCTCCGAATGTGTATCCAATCAAAGCCTTTGAGTGTAGTCCGTATACTTGTGCAGCCTGTCCAGCGCAATGTCGCACATCGCGTTGATCCCAATGGCCACTTCCTGAAACCACGTGTGGCCACTGCTGATTCTCACACGCATCTCCGCCATGATCTCCGGTCTGCTGCGGCCATTCACAAAGCTGATAAAACGCAAACCTGGGTACGCCACCTCGTACTGGTCGTTCAACTGCATCAGCTCATTTTTCATCTTCATAGTCTCCATGTCATCTGGTGAATTGGAGCCAGCACCAAGGTTTTTCTGCTCGCTCAACGAATGCACACTCAGTTGCTTGGGTGGCTCRCCCAGACGTGGATGTGCCCCAATGATGTTGGCCAGGTGGTCTATCTTGAAGGAGGAGATTCCTTCCTCTTCAGCTGCCGTGTTCAAGTCCAGCATTGTTTTGCGAATCAGTTCAATCAGTCCGTCGTAAGAGTGCACTTGCGTGGCCAATCTCTTTTGGAATAATTGGTTTTTCAACGTGAAATAGATTAATGAGTCCGTAGGCTCAAACAGTGTGTCCAAAAAGGCGATTTGCTCATCTAATGAAGCTTTTTCACGGAAATCACCAAAAGATAGGGGTAATGACATAGTGTTCATACAGATTTGACAATTTTTTGTGCGTATCGTATCCTAGGGTTTTCTTGTTTTCCTGTTTCTTTAATAAAAGACCTCTTTTTTCATTTCTGGTTGTTTTACCTTAACTCAAGTACACGGACTTTATATAAATGCATCCTTTCATTCCATTCTGTACTTGCTTATCTATCAGCTTCAGACTTTTCAAAATGCTTCTTCGGAGATCTCCGGACTTGTCCATTGGATTCTCCACCCCAAAATCACGTTTTCTCATGTGACCTGCTTTTCTACGAACCGGGCTCCAACAATTTTTCCAGCTCGGTTGGCATTTCTGCTTTCTATTCTTGRAAACATAAATCAGGTACACGTGAAGCATATTTTTTTTTTTTTCAGTAAAGACAACCGTTTGCAATCAAATTCTGAAACAAATGTGAATCAAGAYTGGCCAAAAAAAAAACAAGACCTTTTATTGTAATAAAAATTTGAAATTTGGATACTTCTAAAGTTACAAATTAGAGTACCCTTTTTAAAGCCRATTTCACTCAATCGCATTTCACAAAACCGAAACTCGAGCCCCACACCATTATAATTGAAAATGTCCAATATTGAAAACGAAAGTATCCACTCATCCGAAGACCAAAACGAAAATCCAAAATTTAACAATTACAAAGTCGGAAACAAAAAAAGCGTGCAAGAGTACGAGCAGTTGGACCAGCAAGACGAGTCCTTGGCCAAGTGGAAGAAATCGCTTGGGTTGAGCGCTGATATGCTGCCATTGGAGTTCGCCAATGACAACAGACAGGTTGTAGTAAAGAGATTCGAATTGGTGGATTTGAAAGACAGCTCGAAACAGGTTTTGGATTTCCCCCAGTACAAGACCGAGTCTGAGATCAACGATTTCTTGAAAAACTACATCAAGKCTACTCCAATCAAAATCAAAGAATCCTCTGTTTTCCAAATCAARATATTTTTCAAAATCCAAAAAGAAATCATCACCGGGTTGAGATACCAACAAAACATCAAAAAAGCGGGTATCTCATTGGACAAATTGAACAACCAGTTGGGCTCGTACGCTCCAAGCACGCAATCTCAGCCAGAGTACTCCATTACTTTGCCTGAAATCGAGGCTCCGTCCGGGTTCTTGGGCAGAGGATCCTACTCYATTGTTTCCAAATTTGTTGACGATGATAAAGTTAACCATTTGACATTGAACTGGGGGGTCGAAATCACCAAATGAGCTAACTAGGGCCAAGTGAGTCTATAACTTATGCAACAAATTTTCATACATGTCTCGTATATAAACATCATTATAAATAGTTACTACAAACTTTTTTGCTATTAGGCATTCGGATATCAATTATCTGCTTCTTCTTCTGCTTCTTCTTCTGCTTCTTCTTCTGCCTCTTCTTCTGCTCCTTCTTCTGCCTCTTCTTCTTCTGCCTCTYCTTCTTCTGCTCCTTCTTCTGCTCCTTCTTCTGCCTCTTCTTCTTCTTTGTTCTTCACACTGTCTTTCGTGGGGTTTTCTTGAGTTTGTGGAGAAACTGCACCTTCATCTCGCTGACCCATTTTGATTCCCAGACCTTTTGAGTTTTGGAAAGACTGCTTTCTAGACGTTCGGCCTTGGTAAGAACCTTGCCTACTTCCGCGTGAATGACGGTTGTAGCTGTTATTCCTGTTGTTCACACCGTTATTCGCACCCATATTGCCATTACTCATTGGCGCACCAGGCATGTACCCTGCATGAACGTACATTCCGATTGAAGGCGCCTGGCCTTGAAACCCAGAGGATCCTGGCGGAAACCCGACAGGATACTGCATCCCCGAGGGATGAAACTGTATTTGCACTGGAACGCCGTATGGGTGTTGGTGGTGTTGCGGAAGCCCGTTTGGTGAACCTCCAGAAAAAAAAGGGCGGCTCATAGGCTGCGGAGAAGACGTTTCTGATGAAGAAACTGCCAATGGGTCTTGTCCCGTAGAATTGTTGGTTCCAGTGGACGATGGCATTCCTGATGAGGAAACTCTAGATGTTCTTGGCGGAGTCTTGTTCCCACTATAGTAAGGCTCGTTTACAAAAGGTGGTGGTGGCGGTGGTRGTGGGTGAGTAAAGTCCGCCATACCACCGGGCACGGCATTTTGCAAAGGGTTTGCCATAATCATACCCATATCCTGGTACATGGGTCCATCATTTCCTGCACCAACCGGCATCAATTGCGGCTGGTATATGTACATAGGATGCGTTGGAGGAAGGCCACCCATCATTGCGCCATTTGGAGCGCCATTTGGAGCACCACTTGGATCCCAATATTGGGCAGGATAGTTTTGAATTTGGAAATTCGTTAGAGTTTTCGAGTTTTTCCTATTCCATTGCTTCCAGTTGCGATTGTTATCATTATTATTATTATTATTATTATTATTATTATTATTATTATTATTATTATTGTTGTTATTATCATTGTTATTATTAGCCATATTAGCACTGCCATTTTTGTTCCAGTTATACTGTTTTTTGTAGTTGTTGAAGCTATTATTACCATTATTAGTGCTACTAAACGTCCTTGGTGAGTTGGCCCCACTTGATGTTGCATAAGGAACATATTGTCTGCGTTGATTATTATGAGAGTACCCATTATAATTATGGGATTGATCTCCAAAATTTTGAGACTGTTCACCAAAATTATCATAACTGTTATTGTTTCCAAAGTATTGATAAGTTGGATTTTGTGGTTTTGTATAACGATGATTTGCCCTTTCTGCTCTTTCTATTCTATAACTCGAGCTTTCAAAATCCCTTGGATTCGGGGATATAGACCTGGTTCTTGTGAATTTACCACTCCGAGGTTTCGCTTGACCATTCTTTTCAGTATTCGGTTTATTTGTCTTACTTGTCTCACTCGTCTCACTCTGCTCACTCCCATCAATCAACTCCATTTCGTCACTCCCATCATTGGTAATAGTTGTAGCAATTGATTCCATAATAGATCCCGGCAAAGATTCTTTCAACTCTTTTATAGGAATATCTTTTAAAGAAATAATGTGGTTTTCTGCATATTCTTTTGGTTGTTTATAAAGCAAAATTCTATTTTCTTGTTTAATAAGAACATGATCCAATTCATAAATTTCTGCCACTTGATGAGACAGCAACCGATAGTACGAGTTCAAATCTTGTTCCAAATATAGCCTTTGCAACTCTTTATGATTCAAGAAATTCAATATATTTTCTTCCAATTGAGTAATATACTCTCGATCCTCGGGCTTGATTAGTGCAATTCTCAAAGCTTGAGACAGATTACCCAAGATCAATGTCATAACGCTGTACGTGTGTTTGTGTTTGTTTGTGTTTTTATATGTATGTATGACAGCCAAAATGTCTTGTCCTTTATCCTCTGGCACAATGCAGCTTTGTGAGTTTTTGCTTTCCTGTCTTCGTACCACCTTCAAATCCAGGTTACTTCTATGAAGGCAAGTAAATTCTTGGAAAAGGATGTCAAAGCAAACTACTCGAAGTATAAAAATATTTAATCCCAGTTTTCAAAATTCATATCCGAGAGACAAATTCAATTTAACTTTTGAAAAAAAATAAAATATGCATATATTTACATATATACAAAGAAATATATCACTAAATAGTTGAACAAAAAAATAAATAAATAATATATTACCTATGGTAAAAATAGAACATTTTGACAATTTCTAACATTCTTCAAATATTTTATTTTTTTTTTTTTTTTGTCTTTTCATTTCTCTATCCTTTGCACTCTGTTACTAGTAATAATTCCGTGCATTTGTATTTTCCAAGAGTCAAGAATAAGGTTCGAATGAAACATACGGCGAGAGAGAGAAAGAGAGAGAGAGAGAGAGAGAGAGAGAGAGACAAAGAGACAAAGAGAGAGAGCAATTAATACGAGCGAAGTGTGTATTAGCGGAGTGAGTATGAGTAAAWGGACACAGAAACTTACTACTTACATTCTTACTACTTATAGTCTCCTTTCTTTTCCTCACACTMTCCTCCACACTTTCTCAATCTGGTATCCTTGAAACAYTTCACCTAACAATTGACATCAAATCCTTCTTATATCCTCGATGTTTTAAAGTAAGAACGCGTGTGTTAAGCGTTTGTGTGAAACCCATTCTAATATTGTAAAATGGACCTTAAAAAAAATTATACCATATAATTCAAGTAATTTAAGTTGTCTCATGTAGTTTCAGTGTTCAACAGGAAYATACAGAAAAAAACAAACACCAAGCACACACCTTAAATGATCCTTATCTTGTCATGCATCACATCACCTTTGTTACAAAGAATAAAAATTACGCCCATTGTAAGTTCAAACTTGTAATAGTGAGAGATTAAAGAGTACGACAAAAAAGAGTGGAGAAAATAAAGTATTTACTCTTATTAAGACAATGGACTTTACAAAGCCCTCACCAAAACACGTAGAGACTTGACAAGCTTTTGTTTTAATTAATAAGGGAGCACAATAGCAGCAACGTCTGCCAGATTACTTTTTTWTAACAGAAACCTGCGCACAAACCACAAGTGCTTACTTGAAACAAAAAAAAACATAAAATAAAAAAAAAAAAAAAAAAGAAAAAAATTGCTTCTTTTTTTAGCAACACAAACTCCTATTCGTGTTAAATCACCAAGAGTCTTTCATACACAAAAAAGTAAAGTGTAAGAAAAGTGAAGTGTTAACCGAGGAGCAACTAGTTATACAATGTATGCTAACGAAGTGAGTAGGTACCAAATGAGCATTTAAAGCAATGTGTATTAGTGTTAGGTGCAATAGTAGTATCAAGTGTATCAGTTAGTTGACTCGATTTGCTAGGAAACATATGGCMGGGTAACTAACTTCAAGAGGCATGTCTTTTCCATTGTTTCGGTCAGTATGGTCCAATTCSGACTCATGCATTGTGAGAGTTCGACTTTCATGTGGTTGCGGAGTTGAGTGACAAAATCCACATGATTTACAAGAATGTCCCCATGCATCTCTTCTATTCTTATTTTCATGACCTTTAGAGTTAGCTTGAACCCATAAATTCTTGCATGGCATTCCTCTTTTTTTCCTGTAGGGGTTTTCACTTTTTCCATTCARCTTTGCTGTCGTTACCATTCTTAAAGATATATTTGTTTCCCAACAATAAAATAGATTGAGTCAACTTGGATTGTTTTTATGTTCAAGCATCTGTCTTTTATGTTTTATGGAAGATTCCATGTGTTCTTTAAAACGCACTTTAGGTTTTTCTACGTTTGTTCAAGTATTCTGCATAAAACTTCAACCAAATATGCACATTGTTAAAGTTTTTTCCTTTTCCCGTATCCTTTTTCCTTTTTCTCAATATATCACCAACAACACTCAGTTCGCTTTCTTCGAAGTTACTCAAAATTTCATCTTTTAGATATCTTAACTCACCTTTGTTTTCCCCAATACTGGAAATATTCCTGTGTATCCTTTGTTTGYYACAAACAAGTTAGAATAACGGTAATACCACTGTGGTTTTGGCCCTGTTCAATCTTGTTYTCTTGGTGGAAGGCAAAACTTCATTAAACTTATCTAAGATTCAGTGTTTAGCAGTTTAAAAGTTTTCTATTTCTTCTGTACTATTACACTCCGTGCCTGAGGCGACGTCTGATACSTGTYCYGRTAGTTTGACCGTTATGTTGTCCTTTTTCTTGTATACCATGGTATTATCTGTTGAGATGTAGAATAATAGTTATATTTATACAAGTTTTACTGTATATAACCAGTAATGGAAACTTCTCTTACCAAACTTTGCTTTCTCTTCTCCTCTTATCTCCTATATAAATAGCACAAAAACAATTGTTAATAAACGTAAAAATGAGATGAGATGAGATGAGATGAGTGGGGTAGATAAGATKATGTTAGTGAAGAGGTTGTTTTTATCCAGATCACCARGAAATCGAACTGCGGAAATCTTTRCACTCCCAGTCAACAAGTAATYGTAATCGAGTCACGTCCCACTAATAAGAGAACRCTAGAGTGAAGGAAAATATTATTCAGACACCTTACTAGCCGTCGATCTTGAATTTTAATTTAACGTGTCWAATTCAATTATTTACCTCAAACTACATCACGTGGATTTGAAGTGTATTTTACCGAAAGAATTTACGCAAGAACGAAAAAACAATAACTTCYAGTTGTGTGTATGGGTGTATTCATTAGTACAAGAAAAATGCTTCTGTTTCCATGGGTTCCAGTCTCCCAACACACACACACACACCTAACTAGGTTCGCGCTTTATCGCGTTTGTGAAAAGGATTTGAGCTGYTGAAGTGGCAAATGAGTATATTGGTTTTTTTGCTCGATAAGATGGTGTAGATGATAACACRATTGATTATCTTGTGTTTAATTTGAWAAGGTTTTGTAATAAGCTGGAGGCAATGTATACATTGTGACATGTAATTGACCTRACCTTGTTGCCCACKTTGCATTCCATTGTAGTTAATTGTCTCAATCTTTAATYTATACKTTGCAAATATCAAAACTAAATATAAAAATAAATAAAATAAATCAAGCAGATCAAAGCAGTTGCGAGTTTTACCCTACTCTCCTTCCCATCCCCCCTTTCCACAAAACTACCAAAAACCCTAGCCATATATTTCCTGTACAGTACAGCGTTGGCAAWACACACGTTTTCTTTTTTTKTTTTTTCACCAYTGAAATCGCATTCACACTTGCACAACTTATCAACRAGATACGCTTAACGACTGTCTGCAAGTTTTTTTTTTTATTTTTTTGATTCTTTTTGATCTCAACCACTATCCTAAACTCACACAACTTTTTGATGAGCAATAACAACAACACGAGCACTGCGTCAATGATTGAAGACATTTTTAAAGTGTACATAGATCCGTCCCGCAAAACAGATTCAAATTGGACGTTGATAGAGTCTGAAGATTTCCATGGTGTGGAGTCTTTATCAATGGATCATCTGGATTCAATTATTTTACACCAATTGACAGAAGTATCGGGTTTGCCCTTTTATGAGAATAATCCATTTARATACTTGACCAGCTGTTACAATGATTGCAATGTATACAAAAAAACACTAAAATCCAATAAAAATATTGATGATGACGATGATGATGATCATCATCATAATAACAATAAAAATGTGTTTGAAGACAACGTTGCTGCTTGTCAAGATGCCATTTCTAATTATGGATTGATATTGTTGCAATTGGACGAATTTTCTAGTTATGGGTCTCAATTTGAAATGGTGAAATATATTATTGAAAATTTGAATGATTGTAATGAATTCTTGGTTGCAATCATACACAAAGCTATAGAACAAGAAGAATTGCTCACTGTATGCAACACTTTGTTCAATCAATACATGGTTTTTATCCAAGATGATGCAGTTTCTTCTTCTTCTTCGTCTTCTTCTTCCTTTTCTTCAAGTAGTAATAGCATCAATGACATAAGACTATCAATGAACGATCCTTTATTGTACAACCAAGTTTTGAACTATTTTGAATTTTTGTGTTCCATCAAGCCAATTGGAGCTATTATAACTCAATTAGATTCTTTTGATCCATTAAAAATCAGTCCATTGACCGATTCCAAAACTAGAAATGATCCAAATTTAAAAATAAATATGGTTGAACAAAAAAGTTTGTTAGGAACTATATTGAGATTATCACCTTTGCAAAAAAATGTCACTCTTGGATCATATAAATCATTGGCAGTATATGAAGAAGAAGATCTTCGTAATAACAGCTCTATTGATAGAGAAATCACACAAATCCATGAAACATTGCAACTTGAACATAACGTTATCATWAACAAGCTTTTTTTCATTTTGAACAAATTGTTCAGATCAGGAAATAACACAAGATCACAATTATTGAATTGGTTAGGKGCAATAGTGAATAAGAACCATTTGAGAAAAGGGGATCATCATGATCCAAGAAAATTGTCATCTGAYGCATTTATGTGCAATTTATCCATCTTAATGATCAAATTTTCTTTACCATTTTTAGACATTGATTATACAAAATTGGATAAAATCGATATGGATTATTTTAAACAYCCATTTAAAATTTCCATTGACATTGAAGATGAAACTAGAATGAATAGTGATTTGAAAGAATACAAAGAACAATACAGTGTAAATGACATAAATGATCCATATGAAACCAATTTTATTAGTGACTGTTTTTATTTGAGTTGTACTTTTTTACATTATGGTATTGGAGGAGCAATTCTTAACGATTCCATTTACGAAAGAAGATCAAAACAATTGAAAGAAGAATTGAAAAAAATAGATTACGCCATCAAACARAAAACAAGAACTTTGGGTGGCAACGCTGGCGAATTTGTTGTCAAAATGTTTCAAGAAACTAAAAATAAAATCCAAAATCAAATGCTTGAAATGAAATCATACAGATTGTCGTTTCAAGGGTTTTTCATTCATAAATTTTTGCAAATGGACGTGTTCAGTTTTATTTGCGGGGTATCCACATTTTTAATAAGAGTGGTTGATCCTCGGAAAGAATACCCAAAAACACAAATATYGTTGCCTCTTTTACCAGACCAACTGGGTTTGGAAAACGTGGATAACTTTGAATACCTGAGATCTAATGCTCCAAAACCGTTCAAGTATTTCCCAGAATTCATGGTTGACGGCTTAATTGACTACTGCCAGTACATTAATCGGTACTACATGTCGCCAATGATCAARAACCCAAGATTGGGATCTTTCCTAGATCTGTGCACTGTATTGTTGAGATGTCCAGAATTGATTTCCAACCCCCATTTGAAATCCAAAATCATYGTTACATTATCTATTGGATGYACTCCTCAAAGAAGAAAGGCATTTGGCAGTGATGAAGATGATGATATGGACATGGACCTTGATGACGAAGGGTCTGGTGATTTTTTGAATAATGGGTCCGTTGTTCCTGGGTTTATGATGGAGGTTATTGAAACTGATGAAATCTGTTTGGAAAACTTGATTTTCAGTCTTTTGGATTTTTATGTCATTGTTGAAAAAACAGGTTCTTCATCGCAATTTTACGATAAATTTAATTCCAGATATTACATTTCAGTGATTTTGGAACAAATTTACAAAATCCCATATTACAAGAAAAGTCTATTCAACTTGGTTGATACGAACTTGGATTTTTTCACAAGATTTGTRGCCAGAATGTTGAATGATTTGACTTTCTTGTTGGATGAAGCATTTACAAGTTTAATTGAAGTTCACGATTGCTATGTGGAAATCCAAAAAAGAAAGCGTGGTGAAGTTTCATCAAGTAACGAAGAAGAAAGTTTTGARAAATTAAAGGCGAGATTTTTAAACGCAGGTTCAAAAGCCAAATCGTCMTGTGGGTTGGCTAACAAATCGATGAACTTGTTTAAAATCTTTACAAGAGACGTGGCCCCAGCATTCACGATTCCGGAAATTGTTGATAGATTGGCAAGCATGTTGAATTTCAATTTGAAAATCTTGGTGGGACCTAAATGTAACAATTTGATTGTGAAGAATCCTGAAAAATACTCGTTTGAACCAAAAAAATTGTTGAAGAATTTGTGTTCGATTTATATCAACTTGTCAAACGAGGAAAATTTCATCTTGGCGGTGTCCAAAGACGAAAGATCTTTTGACAAAAAATTGTTTGATCAAGCAATCAACAATTTGTACAATAGATTACATATTGTTGATGCCGAGTTTGCAGAAAGCTTGCAAAACTTTGTGCAAAATGTTGTTGAGCAAAAAATGAGCAATGAGCAAGAAGAGTTGGACATGAACGATTGTCCAGACGAGTTYTTGGATCCATTGATGTACACCGTCATGAATGATCCGGTCAGATTGCCGCAATCGAATGTAATCATTGATAGAAGCACTATTAAACAACATTTGTTGAGTGACTCAACAGACCCTTTCAATAGATCTCCATTGAAATTGGAAGAGGTCATTCCTGAAACGGATTTGAAATTACAGATCGAACAATATAAAAAAAACAAAARAGCAAAGAAATAAAAGGTAAATAATTAACCGATAAGGATAGATGTAGAAAATTTAYGTATATTTTTTCTAAAGTTGCAAACTTGCAAATAAAGCTAAGATAAAAGCAGCTACAAAACAAAAGCTTGATAATTTACAWATACTTTTTTTTTTTTTTTTTTTAATCTTTGTATCGAAAAACTCTTTATAAAACTTATAAAATCAATGGGAAAAAATAATTATAAAAACTATATGAATGAAGACAAAACTCATGGTCAGTGATGAGTTTGGACTAGTCTGTTTTATTTTATAACTTCTTCACATGAGAAATTTAAGCTTTGATGGCAAATTTTCTTTGAGGGAAAGCAATTTGTCTCTTTCTTTCTTTTTCAGTGATTTGGGAAGCTTCGAATTTGGTCAAAGCTCTTCTCAAAGCTCTGGTTTTCTTGGCTCTCAAACTTTTTGGTTGGTATTTTTTACCGTTGTACAATTGAGCAACAGCTTGTCTTTGGTTCAAGTTGATAACAGTCAAAACTCTAGCAATGGATTTTCTGACATCGTTGATTTTTGGTAGAGATGGTTTGGACAATTTTTGAACTTTCAAATCAGCCAATTCTTTTTTCAATTCAACCAATCTGTTTTCCAATTGTTCTTTGGATTGAGTTTTCAATTCGTAAGCTTTAACACCGGCCTATATTGAAATGATGTATAGAATTTTTCAGTCATGTTGATGATGACGGKGAAAAAAAAAAATAAAAATAAAATACAAAAATATTGTTAGTAAAACTTGGGTTCGTTTGTTGAGTAAAAACAACAATGAGTCAAACTGGAGTGTTTTTTTTTTRATGATGATGATGTTTATTCAGACAGTTCAGTGTAAAAGTATCGCAGTGGAAGGAGTGTTGTGGAAAGAGTGTTTCATCRTTAAGGTGGYATGTTTCTTGGTGATGAATCGGAAAAATGCTTCTACAATCAGGGATATGGCATTGTCAATGTAAGCTGGTGTGTGTTTATAYRACYCCTTTCTATCAATATAAGTGCTTGGTTACAAGTGCTTCAAMCTGCACAACATAATTAGCAATATAAGCTTGCTGGTCACCAACTATGACGACCGCTTTTTATCAAAAAASCAAAGCAAACGTCGAGAARRTCACACCTTTCTTTTTCARACATCGCTACTCTTTATTCCTAATTTCTCTTCAGGTCCTATTTGTTTCTTTATAATACCCGAGCCTTAATMCTTGGTMCCATGGTAGTGACAAKATTGTTCAAAAAAAATAAAAACACAAAATTCTTGTGGATRRTCTTTGTGCGTTCGTGGTTGTGCCTTGGTCAAACCTGGGTCCAAATTTAATATGTTGAGTTCATTWTTGCTCTTAYRCAAACCATAYCAGTACTTTGGTGTTTTYCCCACYTGCCATCTATGCTCATAATAATAACTCTCCAGTTGTTCTCTTTGTTGTTTGTGATCTAGGTTACCAAATGGAGGGTCCTATTACATACCATTTTGTTTGTTACTTTCTGSTCGTTGCTCTAGTTAYAAGATAAGTAWAAGRGAGGGCRAAACAATAAGCAACTGCTAACATCAAGTATTAMAGTGGCACACATGAAGTCAAAGCCTCTAACAARKAARWWAAATGCAAAGCTCAYAWAYGACCATATAATGTATAGTATCTTCAAGAGAATAATAGTGATGTAATGCGGGTATACCTCAGAAAGTTCCACTTGACAAGCAGAATTACTCTACTTGTTGTAATCCGAGAAACATCAAAAAACCATTGAATATCTTTTTTTTCCAATATTCTCAAAGTTCGAACAATATTTTTTTGACATCTGGAAACAAAACGAAAGAACATGAAATTCTAACGAAAAACCGAAACAAAGCCAAAACATGAAAAAAAAGAAAAGAAAAATGTATGTTTTTTTWAAAAAAAAAAGCCAATCCCTCGTCAAAAGTGATATATATATATATATATATATATATATTTGTACGTTTTTTCTGGGCAAACATGCTCGGGTAATTGGTGCGGGAGGTCAGTGAAGTAGTCACGTTACAAGGGGAGTTTTTCAAGAAGGTATGAGGATAATGTTATTGGGTCTGGGAAGAAATAGGAGGAAGGTGTACTCATTGTCGTTTTTCTTGATATTTATCTTGTTAGAGTTGTTTGTCAGAACGATTTAGATCTAAGGACAATAAGCACCGGGCGGTGGGAGCACYGCTGGACGCAGCTTAATAGAGTATGCCGTGTATATTGCTAGAGACAGCTTTTTGGTGCAAAGCCAATTGTCATTACCCGAACAAAMTAAGCAAGAGTAATCTGTGYATTAAAAAGTATTCATCACGTTATACGATGTAAACAGAAATGGTTGCAGAAAAAGCAGTATGCAAGAAAATCTCTTTGTTTGCGTTTCTTAGGATTTTTTTTTTTTGGGGGAAAAAACAAATACTTTAGGCTGAAATCGAGCCTAAAGACTCAAATGTTTAGGCGAAAGAATAAGAAAAAGAGAGATAGCTTTTATATATAAATAGAACTTTCTTTACACAAAGACAATATGGATAGCGCCCAAAGCTATCAGGTAGGATTGGCGGCTAAATTTGTTACTTGTTCAACTGATACATAGAAAATAGGTGTGCAGGCAATGGGACRATTTTCTCAGTGTCCATGCATGGCCTAAGTTGTGTGTCTCTATTGCAAAGTGACATCTTTTTCGTTGTTGGGATTCATTCCTAGGAATACAAAACTGAACGCGTCCGTATAAGCAAAGTRCCGTGRCGTCCGTATAAGCAAAGTGCCGTGACGTCCGTATAAACATTACAGCWAGTACATGGTTGGGRTGTTTATTTCAKGTAAAGAATTTGGTTTCCGGTTCTTTGTTCAAACCTTACTTATTTGCCAAAACTATGTGCCATTTRCATTTARTCCTAGTAATAAGCTCTCAATCTTTTCCTGCTTGCACTTTTSATTTACTTACTTTCCATTATACCGAATAATATAAAATAAAATAAGATAAAAWAAATGAAATAAAAACACTACTCTAGAGTATAASTTTTTTTTTCTGCAGAATTTTTAAATCTAYAATGTATGGGTGTAKRGTTTARAAARTGGTCACAAATGTTTGASTWYTTCAAACCAAAATACAATAATAAAWAATATATATATACTTTTTTCCTACTTACAACAAAAAGCGGTAAAACGTTCACGTGCCAAATGGGGTAGTTGGATTTTGATGTTCAACAATRAACTATGGTCACGTGCGTTTATTTAATTACAATTTCTTTCTTCCATTTTAGTTGGGTTTTTTTTTTTGGTTTTTATTTTTTTCTTACCAAAAACTTAATTGATTTGTGACACTCGCGTAATTATTATGTTGATATACTTATTATCATGTTATAGGTATATCTATAGTATAGTATATTATAATATAATAAAATATAATATAGTAATAATGGGATACAGTATATATTTTCAATGTTATATAATCTTGTTCAATCTCACCTYTCCAATTTCCAAATTTATTAATCTCTAGAYTCATTCAACGGGAAGAATACTCAACAACAACAAAAAAAAAAAAACCACAAACTTTAATWWTAAAWTTCAAATTTCAGTTTGAAATTTATGATTGGTTTTTCAATGTGTTACTCAACCATTCCAAACCTTCGTACAAACCTTCCCCGGAAGTAGCACAAGTGGATTGGATGTACCATTGTCTTTGTCTAATAGATTGCAAACCCAATTTTTCAGTGATTTCTGCAGCAGTCATTGCTTCTGGCAAATCTTGTTTATTGGCGAAAACCAACAAAACAGCATTTCTAATTTCATCTTCGTTCAACATKGATTGCAAAGTTTCTCTTGCTTCACTAATTCTTGCTCTATCGTTAGAATCAACAACAAAGATGATCCCTTCGGTGTTTCTGAAATAATGTCTCCACAATGGTCTAATTTTATTTTGACCACCGACATCCCACACAGTAAAGGAAATATTTTTATATTCAACAGTTTCGACATTGAAACCAATAGTTGGAATGGTGGTAACAACTTCTCCCAATTTCAATTTATACAAAACAGTGGTTTTACCAGCACCATCCAAACCAACCATCAAAATTCTCATTTCTTTGTGACCAAATAAGCCATTGAACAAACTAGAAAAYGACAAACCCATTGTTATTTTTTGTATTTGTATTTGTTGTTTATTATACTTTCTGTATTGAACTTTTGTTGCAGATTTRAATTAACATTCATTTGWATAATGATTGTTTGAAATAAAAATATGATGAATTTTTTTTGTTAGTAAATGAATTGTTTCTTTTAATTGTTTTGATTAGGAATTGAARATTGAGTAAAAGGGGAAGGAGAAAGTTGGTACTAATAAATCATCAAAAAAACTTATCATTAATGAAGATCATGTTGAAGTTGTAAACTCTTGTCAAACAATTACCAAACTCTTATCAAATGGCAGTRATAAAATTACCATTTATCCTTTCACACGTGATACTTGTATTAATCTATTATTATTATTTATTTTTCTTCCAATTTTTTTTTTTTT
>LPNM01000008.1:999659-1016589 GCA_001747045.1 Hanseniaspora osmophila | reverse complement strand
CTTTTGGTCCTGTGTTTGTTTGTTTGTTTGTTGTATTTTTTTTTTTTTTCCAAGCCAATTCGGAAAAACCCATAATATTTCTTAAAAGTGGCAAATACTCACAAAAATATACTGTTGRTATGATATAATATGATATGATATGATATAATATGATTGAATTAAACTGGATTATGACCTTACACTCTATTCTTTTTCGATACTGGTCTTCTCTGATAGAAGACACAAAGAACCAACAAAGAACCAACAAATCGTATTCAATCTATTACTCTACTTTCCTATGCTTGCTATATTTTTTTGTTCTTCTTGTTTCTACTTTACAAAAGTAATCTGACTTTTTATCTGTGGATCACTAAAGAAAAGTGAATCAGTTCACCAGATTCATATCAG
Source organism: Hanseniaspora osmophila (assembly GCA_001747045.1). Lineage (NCBI taxonomy): Eukaryota > Fungi > Ascomycota > Saccharomycetes > Saccharomycodales > Saccharomycodaceae > Hanseniaspora > Hanseniaspora osmophila. The sequence goes on along the minus strand of LPNM01000008.1, from coordinate 1,016,202 downwards.
TACATTCCCAAAGACCCTTTGTTACTACCACTAATGTTATTGTTGTGTTTTTTTTTTTTTTTTCCATCAATCATTATACCATTTTATCAATCCTTAAACTCACTCGTATTTTTAATCCATAATCACCCAATCCTCATTATCAATTGATCTTTCACTTAATATAATGTAAAACATACAACTTGTGCCAAAAATAAACCCTGGTTGTTTTTTTTTTTTTTTTTCATTTGTTTTCTATAACTATCTCTGATATCAACGAATGACATACACGCAAAGTCTAGACACAAATCAAAMATTCAATTACTAAGTCGTGAATATAAAAAAAAACATCAGCACTTATCTCATATAAATCAWTCAATAATAAACATTATGATCCCGAATAACTTGATCGAKAACCAGTATAATTATATCGTTTACAAGGCTTCAWAAAAAAAAACACAATTTAATCAGTTTCAATTTAGATTCATTTCACTATATTTATTAACCTTTAGTRTTGAACATAACAATCAAGATGAAAATTTCTAAAACCCTCAAAAATGAAATCAATAAATCTAGAAAATCATTGAGATAATATATACATACATATATATATATATATATATATTTATATATATATTTATTTATCGTTAATGAAAATTTAACACCTGTTATTATAGTATATAGTATATATTATATATTATATATTATACACTATATACCAAGTAATATTAAGTATACTAAGTAATAATAGTATATTATCACAATTATAATAGATCTAATAATAAAATGAAAAACAAATCAGAAAACACCGTGTAATGTAAATATCTACAATAAAAACATCACAATAAAAACATCACAATAATTCAAGAAGAAAAACATTAAAAAGAGGTATTAATTGGGTCAACAGTGAGGGTAACATGAGTTAATTGTTAAAAACAAAGCACGTGATGTAATATTGTTACGTAAATAAAAATAAAGAGTTGTGTAAGTTGGGTATGGAAACCCATATTTCTATCTATTTCAACGCGTAAATACTTTTGGTATTAGCACAATGCAAATATAAAAGTATAAGCAATTCTTAATAATACCTGCTCACACACAAACACCACACAATCTATAAGAACCTATTGACATATACACAACGTTACATGATCAATTAACAAAACAGTAAAATAAAAAAAAAAATTTAAAAAAAATTAATCATTTACCAACATTGATTTTGCAAGTGGCATATTTTTTCAATCCTCTAATGAACACAGAGTAAGTGACTTCGTCATTGTCTGGTTCCCAATAAAACTCAGTTAATCTGATATGCCATGGAGGGTAGCCTTGCAAATCCAAGTTAGGYCCAAAATAAAGCAAGAGATCAGGTTCGTTTCCAACCAATTGGATCAGCTCTTTGTCCACCAACTCCATCGTTACATCTTTGATATCTAATTCTTTTTTGTAACATAATTCAGCCATTGTTCTTGTCAACTCCACAACTGTTTCTCTGCCATCAACATTACTTAAAAGTGTTATTTCAATACTGACTTTTTTATTATTATTGGTTTCGGTTTTGAAATTGGTATTGTTATCAGCATTATCAACAAMCTTTTCCTCTTCTACTTCTTGTTCAGCAGTGTTRTAATATATTGAGTCTGTGCGTGGTATTCTTATTGCATATTTGGGAACATTGTTTGGACCAAAATATTTCGCTAATTTGTTATAAATAGTGTATCTCAACATATCAACATCTTTTTTCAAAATCCCATTGTAGTCGTACAGCACCAAATGCTTGATCCCGGAACTTAAAGACCAAGCAACCAAATCACTGGATCCGTCCATCAACCCTAAAACACCACCTCCAACGTCTTCTTCGGATTTGTACTCCAATATGGCTGCCAAGTTTTTCGGAATCTTGCTCAATGAATTGACATCTCTTCTGATCAATTGGGGTGTGTTGGCTGGATTGTATGCTARATTGAATATCTTGATCTTTATTCTATTAATAACATATTGGAAATACCGTATCATAGCAAATATACAATAAAAAGTGGCCAAYAAAAAATTGAACAAAATATGTAAACAAGTTTCAGTAAATTTCTTGTTCCAACTATTCTCATTACTTGTCAAATGAGCTCTCTTAGATGTATCAGCTCCATTTGAGGTGTTTAGCAACAGTGTGTTCTCGGTCAAGYTTTTCAATTTACCTACAGATAAGTTGTATGATTCGTGATGTTGATCGTTTTCCGGAACCCCTGTTCTCTTTCTGATAATCTGTTCATTCGAATTGCTGCTGTTCACATTCATCAAAGATCCATCGAGTTCATGGTTATTCTTGTTGGTATGCTGCATCCTCTCGCCAATGCCTTGTAAGCGTTGCATTATTTAATTTTTTAATTTTTTTTGAAAGGTTGAGCAAAGAAAATCTAATGTGATATTGAAACTCACAAGTTTACTGTTTGCTTTCGCTGTAACCCTGTTCGTCTAGCTTTCTATAAAGCCRAGTGTCTGACATATACACTGCTTCACAATATCAACACTGTCAATGTTCCCAMAAAAAAAAAAAAACTYAAGAAAGCTTCAAATGGTTAAATCACTGCGTTTGATTAATGCATCATTGCWAAATTGGCTCTGCTCASKGAAAAGTAATATTCACATACCTCTYAAATGATGAATAGCGTAAAAAAAACAAGGTACATTGTGAAAAAGAAAAAGGCAATACTCAAAAAAAAAAAAAACACCAGCGGTCACGTGAAATAAGCTCTACTTTTTAAGGWCTGTCTTTTCCAGCTACACATCAAACACTTTGTTTAAACTTAAAGCTTATTTTATTATTCTATTATTTMTTTTATGTATCCTAATACCTACCTAAAATGTTTGACAAATATATATATATATATATATATAAATATGCGTTCAATATTTCCTAAGTGCTGCGTTTGCTTTTCCTCACTCAGACTTTACATGTCTTCCCGCRCCCCTCGTGTTTTCTCTACATCTATGGTATTATTTTGGAGAAATCAATTTGCGACCGTAAAGGAGGCTCAKCATCATCATCGTCGTCGTCGTCATCATCATCTTCACTGAAATCAAAATCATTCACCAGACCTTCTACACCGTCACTGTCATCATGCGTACTCAAAAACACGCTTGGTGGCTCTTGTCTCACTCTTGCAAACATCTCCGTGTAGTTCAAAGGGCTGTTTCGGAAACATTCAAGTTGTTCCAAATTATCCACTTGCTTTTCTTGAATGTCACAAGAGTGAACGTTGTTCAACGGATCCACAAGTTGAGCCATGTACTCTTTGATATTGTTGTTATATGCACTCCCGTCTGCTTGAACACCAGAATCCGCAATGCTTGCATCGTCCAGATCAACATCATTGTGAATAAACGACTTKCTACTCTCCAACACTCTTTTTGCAGAATCAATACCCTTTTCCGGCGGTGGATCGCGCTTCGTTGCATCATCACCGGATACGACCAATGACTGAGGGKCAACAAGATTGCTAATCAAATTCGGTTGCAATTCAAAGGTGTTGCCAAAATCACTGTCTTCAGAAACAATAGATGGTGGTCCTCTGTTATGCGTGTTCAAACCCAAACCATGGCCAAGGTCAACAAAATGTTTGGAACCGATTTGTGGTGAACTTTGAAACTCACTTTCTTGAGTTTTGTTATCATGTCTTTCCACTGTGAGAGGATCAGTTTTAAATTTTGCCATTGAATTTTTATCTGCTGTAATGTCTTCTAAAGACACTCCAATTGGCTTGCTGTTAGACCCAAGAGAGCTAGAATTGGATTTCGACTTGCTCAGAAAAGYGTCTGATTTCTTGCAGTCTTTTTCAAAATCAACAGGTCCCAATCTCCTGTACCCCTGTGAGTCGTTTAAAGTGTTGCCTGAGTTGGTCTTGTCACTGTTCACGTTGCTATTGTCAACATGAGTTGTACCACTGTTCAAAGTTGCATTGTCATCCGGTGAGTTTTTCCCAAAAAMTTTGCCCCTGACATTTTTCTTTTTCTTGTTTTTCTTTTTCTTTGCTGAACTACTGTTGTGATGTTGGTTATTGTTGTTGTAATTTTTGGCCAACGAAAGAAACCCAATCAAATGCGAGTCGTCCAGTTTTATTTCTTTGTTAACCTTGGCAGACTTGTAAGCACAAGGCGATTGCTTGTAAACCTCATCGATTTCTTCCAAAGTTAGTCCACTTGTTTCATAAACRGAAAAAAAAACAATAACTGCACCGCAAAGATTCAATGCGGCCCAAATAAAAAATATCTTGGAYCCGGTTGAATGAGCATAGGGAGTGCTGTCGCTAATTTCACCACTCACAATGTATGGCGTGATCGCTGCACAAATCACATTTGCCAGCCAGTTTGATGCCGCACTGAYACTCGCACATTTGGATCTGACCCCCAAGGGGAACATCTCCGCCGAAACAACCCATACCCCACCACCCCATGTGGCACTGAATGATGCAATGAACAAGCATATAAATGGAATTCTAATTTTGGCAGACCGAACCGTGTCTCCTACAACGGTTCCAATAATGGCCACAATGATGTTTCCCAAAAACATCAAGATTGCACCTCCAATCAACAATTTTCTCCGCCCAATCAAATCCACCAAAAACAATCCTGGAATATTAAACGCGACATTGACCGCATAAGTGATAAACGAAATCATGTAACTGTTTTGAATTCCTGTTCTTGCAAAAAAATTCACCCCGTAATAAAAAATAAAATTTATTCCTGAAAACTGCTGAAATGCCTGAATTGCAATCCCTGTAAATATTCTCGAAGTCTGTTTGTATCTTGTAGGGGAAGATTTGAAACAATCCAAAATGCTTTTTGAGTGGAATGACATTTCATAGTCGTAATTTGCTTTGACTTCAACCAATTCCTCTAATAAACCTGTGTCATCGATTGGAACGCCTCTTAAGTAGGACAAAGATGCAGCAGCATCGTTTAACTGGTCTTTCAAAACGTAATAGCGCGGAGACTCTGGCAAAAAATACATCCCAATACCAATCAGAGTGGCCCAAACAAATTGCAATCCCAACGGAATCCTCAATGACGCACTGCCCTTGATCAATCTTGTGCCTTGAGAAACAGCGCTGCTCACCAATAAGCCCCATGTGATCGCCCACTGATAACAGCAAATAATGGCCCCTCTTACCGATTTGTGCACTGTTTCTGCCTGGTACAACGGAACAACAGCACTGATCAACCCGACACCAAGCCCACACACAACTCTTCCGCAACAAAACAGCGGAATACCCTTGGAACAGATCTGCAATGTGTTTCCCACCATGAAAACCCCAAAAGTGGCTACCATCACTGTTGGCCTTCTTCCATACCGATCACACAACAACGGAGCCAACAATGCTCCGAAAAATGTACCRATGGAAAGTGAAGAAACAATGATTGCATGCTGTCCATTGGTGAACTCGTGGGAAGCAGTTGTTGTAAAATTCTTGGTTACATACGGCATGTCAGTGATACTGTTGATCAATCCTGTATCGTACCCGTAAAGAAACCCACCAACAGCAACAAAGATCCCAACCAAAAATGACATTTTCAAAGATTGGTTCTGAGGCTCTTTATCGAATATTTTGGGATCCAAATAGGAGTCCTGATCTTGAGAAAACCGATGACCACCAGGATACTCATTTGACAAATACTTTCTATCCACACCAAACCCCTTGTCTTTGTTGTCAAAAGATCCACGCTGACGATCTTTAGAGGAAACAGACGAGCCGTGAGAAACGGTTGTAGACAGGTGCAAATAAGGAAGTATCTCGTCATAGTTTGTAAACACATTGCCATTGGAAGAAGTATAATCCAAGTTGTTATCGTTATTATCGTTCCCACAAGTGCTATATTTGTCTAATTGAGTGATGCCAATTTTGTTCAAATTGGTTTTGTTATCAATGTTATTTTTCAAATCAGCTTCCATGTTGGTGATCTTATTTTGAGTATTRAAAGCATCAGGAATAAGTCTTTGCACACCTGTTTCATATTTGGAAACACGAGCGGCTTTTTTCTCCAAATCATAATCATAATGTGCATTATTCTCTGGCAARTGACATAATTCAAACTGTGTAGCCGCTTGATCAGTTGATATTACAGGAACAGTGGAAACATACTYATTTTGCTTGGTATCATTGTAAACATCATCATGCTCTTCACCTTGTGACTCTATACTCGATTTCTCCACCTTGTTTTCTATTATATTGTTTTGAAAAGAGCTTTTTTGCCGCTGTTGGTTTTGTATTAGTTGCCGCTGTTGCTGAAACAATTTGTACCCATTATCCTGTCTCTTCCGTCTTTTCAACAACTGCGTAATAATGTAAGCAGGTTTTTGTCTCAGTATGATATCACTTGTAGTTCTCGAATGMGATGAATTCGCAATAGACCTGTTGTAACTTTTTTTGGCGCTTCTACTCCTCATRCTATGTGTGCSATGATGGTGATGGTGATGGTGATTATGATTATTATTATTGTTRTTATTATGATGAGAATCAAGATTATTGTTATGGCCAATATCTTGATGCATGTTATTTCTATAATAGTTGGCACTGCTGTTTGTCCTTGTACAGCTGTTATTGTTTATTGGTCCTAAATGACTGTTTGTGTGTGTATACGTGTTGCTGAGTGTAGACAAAGTGTTGTACTCGCTTCCGCTCTGTTGTTTTGTTAGAGCGGACCCGTTCGTGTCAGAACCGATCATGTCCTTATAATGTTTGAAAACAGCGTTTCAATCACTGAATATTYGTTTCTTTCTTTCTATTACAAGTCCTTAATTGAAAAACAAAAACAAAAAAACARTTTCYTTTTCCTAAAGTTTTAGCTGCAAACTTTCAGCAGTTATCGTTCGACTCTGACTAATCTAATCCTGTTTTTGTATTATTCTTTTGATTTCTTTCGACGTGAGTGTTTATCTTAAGTCAGTGTTGCCTCCAAGGCGGGCTTTGCTTCAAGACAACAACAACTCACAACGGCAAGCAATAATCAGAAAAAAGCAAAGATAGAGYYCATATTGCAAAGTTACACCAAGAAATTTAATAATCAAATATCTCTACAACAAACACTRGAGAGGGTGCAATAATCCCACATACGATATCATCGAACATTGCTAAAGCCTTATATTACCATCATTTTAAACATTTTTTTTTCGCCTACAAATTCTTTTCAACTCCTCATTTTTTATTTTATTTTTTTGTTTCCCTCTGTGTTCGTGTGCGTTTGTGTTCAAGTACTTGTTGTTCCCGTGGGCTTTATAAAAAAAATAAAACACAAAAAAAAAAACACCTGTTTCTTTTTTGCTCTGCAACTTCAACCACAAAAACTTTCATCCAGCTTCAAGATGTTAAGATACGATACAACTAAGAAGGATGTTTGTTACCCTCTGCGAAGGTGGATCTTTTCGGGATTTAAAAATATGGTGTAATATTGAATGATGCGCGTATTTGAAAAAATAAGTTTGATGGAAACACAAAAAGTGTTATCATCTTTTCACAGTTTTCAAAAAATGAGATTCAACCTAAAGTCAACGGGTGGGAGCCACTGTGTTGCCAGGCTCTTGTTTGCCGTAATACGTTTAGTGCCGGATCTTTTGGCAATATATATATATATATATATATACAATCAGTTGCTATCCAGCTCTCAATGCTTACAAATASCTTGGCAATTGTTTACATTTCAACTTTGAAAAAAAGCGAGATAGAAAATTCGGAAACAACCGGATTTTATTTATATRATGAAAATAAATATCTTAGCAAAGTAGTACAATAAAAAAGGTRAGCTCAACTAGTGTAACTACATGAAAATCATAAAAACAGTGTCAAAAAATAAACAAAACGAAAAATACACGGTGTGAGCAAAAATTACTATGTCAAGTGACGAATGCACACATTGAGTGACATGAAACATGAGGTTCACTGTTCGATATAGTTGTTGTTCGTTTTATACATAATGTACATGATCRATTTATATATTAATATATATATATTATTTCATAGACTGAAAGCAAAGTCTGATAAAATTATGATGTCCAATGTCTAGGCAGAAGAGGTACCTGCAGTTGCTTCAGCAATATTGATCAATCTCTTCACACCAGTCAACCAGTTCCCGGCTTCTTGAGGATAAACTGTTGCGATTTCCACTTGAATTGTTTTGGCTTCAGTGTATTTCCCCTCTTTCATCAAGTTGATGATTTCACCAAGTTTGGAAACAACAACAGTACTCACCAAGTCTTGGTTTTCCAAATGTTGGAACAAYAATTTCAGTCTCTTATTGGAGTCTTTCAATTGTTTTGTATATTCTTGTGGAACTAATGGAGTGACACGTAATAATTCTTGCTTGAAAAACTCAATGATTTCCAGTTCTTCCTGAGARATGCTTTTAGTTGGGRCTTCTTCTTCAGTGACTAAAGATCCAGCAGTTTCACCTGCACTTGAGTCAGCAATTCCTGATGCAATTCCTGATGCAATTCCAGAGGCAATTGCAGGTGTAGCTGAAACAGGTTTTGGTTGTTCAACAACAGATTCAGCAACACCAACGGCAACGGAGCCTGGATTGTTCTGCTTGATAGCATCCAATTGGGACAATGCTTGTTCCACATTTTGGGTTGGTACAGCATGGGATTTTCTTTTCATTGGTGGAGGTGGTGGCATCATTGCTTGAGGTGGGCCAGATGCTTGAGATGGAGCCATAGCTGAAATTGGTGGAGCAAATTTATTTGCAGAACCACGAGAAGTTCCGTGTCCATGTGGCGTGGCTGCTTTTTGAGGAGGTGGTGCATATGGATTGACCAATGATGGGGTGGTTGGTGGGTTGTTTCCAGCTGCATGTGAAGGAGGTGGAGCATATGGATTGATAATGGTTGGAGATGGGGTGGAAACACCAGAAGAAGATGGCGCATATCCAGCACCATTCAAACCAGGATACCCTTGGGAAGCCGCAGAAACTTGAGGAGGTGGGGCATACTTGACAGAAGCTTCAGATGTAACTCTTTTCAATGGAGCTTTCCCCACAGGTGGTGTTGGTTGAGCTTGTGATGAAATTCTAGAGCTGGTTGGTGGTGGAGGAACTTTAATACCTGTGGAACTCAATGGAGAAGCACTGTTTTTGATTCCACCAGCAACATCAAATTCAGAAGATCCACCAACTGGTTTTGTAAGAACGGGTTTTGCTCTTACAATTTTGTCCTTCATTGGTAAATCTAAATCATTCCATCCTTCGTTAGCTTTTTTGTTCAAACTTGGAGTTTGACCACTTCTTGGATATGAACCATTCATTGTTGAAGACGGAACAGGGGATAATGAAGTTCCGTTGCCATAGTACCCAGCTTGCGCAGGTTGACCACCAAATTGAGAGTTTGTAGTAAATCCATTGGCCACACCAGGAGTACCAGGAGTCGAAGCAGCTTGAGTAGCTGGAATAACACTGGCCACAGGCTTGTATGGGTTGACGACACTTGGAGCAGGAGCAACAGGAGCAGAAGTAACAGGAGCACTGCTCAAAGATGATGGTGATTGTCCGAAAGGTGGTACAACGGCACTATCTTTTCTTGGTGCGGAAACCGTTGGTGGAGGAGCATATGGTTGGTTACCTGAAATACCAGAAACGGAGCTTTTGGTTGGAGCATAAGGATTAACAATACTTGGTGCAACAGGCGCGCCAGCTGCTGGCATATAAGGCTGTTGAACATTAACAGAAGCTTGAGGAGCATATGATGATAGTGCAGGTTGCGGTTGAACAGCAGTATTGAACATTGAAACTGGTTGATTTCCCATAAAGGTTGGTTGGGCAACACTCGTACGTTTTGCTGCGGTACCGGTAACACCAACAGTTCTTGCTTTGGAAGCAGCAGCAGCAGCAGCAGCAGCACCTTTCGATGTTTTCGCAGCGGAAACTGATTTACCAGAAGCTATTAGAACTCTTTGCTTTTCAGTGTTGACATCTGCGTTGTCGCCTGGCAATGCGTTCAAAAACTGCAAAGCCAAATCAAAATCACCATTTGAAGAAATCAAACTCACAAACTCCAAAAACTTTGAAATCAATTCCTCATTTTCCAATTTGAATTTTGATCCGTCATTAAAGGCGTTTGAAAAACAAGAAAATCTTTCAACAAATTCCGTCAAACATTGCAGATGTGATTCGTAATTTGTGGTATTTTTCCCATTTTTTTTCTGCAAATCAATTTCCAAATTGTTAAATTCTTTCAACCAAATGCCACTGATTTTATCTATATTGTTGGAAGCCATGTACAAAATCAAAGCATCTTGTCTTTCTCCACTGTTCAAAACCCTGTCACCTAATTTTGTTAGCAATTGTGATTTCAAATCATTATCAAAAACATAATTATTGATAGTTTTAGCAACAAACTTCCATTGAGAAACTTCGCTGTTTTCAATTAAATCGTCAAAGTTGGATGAAGAAAGAGAAAATAGGTATCTTGCAAGAGAAGATTTTGGACCATATTTCAAAAAATATTTGTCWACCACTTTTTTTATCAATGAATCTTCTTTAGAGATTAAAGCAATGATAAAAGATTCCAACAATAGTTTTTCGTCTTTATCGGTGTTGTCAACGGCTTCCAATGACAAGTGAATGGATCTGGTAAAATCGTGGTTGGCTAGCAATTTCACCAAGTTGTTTGAAGTAGTGTCCAACTTGAAAGGTTCTTCACTAGATGGAGTGTATTTCTCAGTTTCCAAATTTTCGAAAAAATCTTTCCCCTCTTGGTCTTTGTCTTCCTTTTCTTCATCACTTGATTCTTCATCATCGAATGCTAGCAATTCTTTCAAAAAATCTTGCTTCCCATCCATGGATAATTTTTCCAATAAAGACCAGTCTTCTTCATTGATTGGATTGATAGAATTATTCAATCTTCTGTTGATGATTGGGTTGAAATCTTTGGATGTCAACGCAGTGGTCAACATTTCAGTGTTTGAATCGGAATTGATCAAGTTTTCAGGTTTAGTAATGTGAACTGATTTCCCGTCCGAACCAATGTAAACCAATTTACCCCCAAACGCCCATTGGGCAGCTGGAGATTTCTGCAACGTCAACCATTTTGGAGCATAAATGTGGTTGACTTTTGGTTTCTCCATGTTGAAATCTTGAGCAGAGTTTTTAACTGAAACGGTGTTCCAAAAATCGTCTTCTGTTTCGTTAATGATCTTAGTGGATTTTTTTTCATCCAATTGAGTTGGCAAATTTTGCAAGCTTTGAACTTCAATTTTRTTATCAAATCCAGAAGAAGCAAAAACATCAGGTAGTTCAGGAGCAAATTTTGTTTTGAACAACCAATTGGATCTTGCTGGGTATACGGTCAAACTTGTTTTCAAAGTTTCCGGATCCCACAAAACAGCAGTGTTGTCACATCCACTACTAATCAACAAATCGCTATCTTTTGTGCACCAGTCCAAGGACAAAACACCTTTGGAATGGACGTTACTCAAAGTGGTGATTGGAGAATTAGGTTGTCTCAAATCCCAAACCAAAATTGAAGGGTCCAAGTCTGTATTGGAAGCAGTGGCAATTCTTGTGGAATTCGATGGATGCCATTCCACAATATCCAGTGGCACTTTGCTGTTTGTKATTGGTGAAGTATAAGACAAATGGATCACTTCTTTTTTAGTTTTCAAATCCCAAACGCTTGCAAATCCAGAAGAGGATCCAGCATTGGCAAAGACGTGAGATAAAGATTTGTTCCATGCCAAACATTTTATTTCATCAATGGAAGTTATAGATTGACCTGGCTGTGTMGGAGAGTATCCTGAGTCGGTGATTTTGTTTGTATCCCAAACATTGATCAAACCTTTAGAGTCCCCACTGATTAATACGTTTGCAAGTTTTGGATTGAATTGCAATGTCTTTACAGTTGTGCTATGGTTTTTCAAAGAAGTTATGATTTTCGAATTGGATGAATCGGTGGAAGAAGCAGGTGCGCTGTAAAATTCCACAGTCCCATCGTCCAATGCACCGGCAATAATCTTGTTATCAATTGACCAGTCCAAATCGTTAAATTTAGAAGAAGTTTCAATTGAGTGAAATGGTTTTTCATTCTCGCCATCTAATAAAGACCAAAATTCTAATTTTGATTCGCTAGAAAAATCTGCGGAAATAGATCCACTAATGGAGCCTGTGGCCAAAACGGGAATTTTGTCATGAGACCATGCAAACGTGGCAGTTCTTTGGAAATCAGCAATCACAACCATATTTTGTGTGTATGTGTGTGTGTGTCTCTCTTTCTTTCTTTCTTTCTTTCTAGACTTTTATGTGTTTAGGTTTTGTGTAGTTTCGCAACAAGTTTTTTTTTCTTGGTTATTGATCTGTTCAAAACGATTGCTACTATATTAATATGAGACTAATGGTTGAGTTGCCTTTGTTTGTTCTTGAAGTTTTGTCGTTCAGTTTAAAGCAGATTATTCAATAAAATCTTGATTTCATGTATCAAGTTATACAAGACCTTAATTAGACAAACAATTAAAGCTTGGAAAATCAACAACAATAATAACAACAACAACAACAACACTGACAAACACACCAAAAATAAAACGAAAATATTTGAGGCAAGAAATTTTGTATYGAGATTTGTTAGTGCACTGTGTTGTTATGTTAAGTGTTTTTCTGAAAAATTATCGTTTGAAGTTTTGAGTTTGTATGTTTTTTTTTTCTCTGTTTTTTTTTTCTCTGTTTTTTTTTTTCTATGTTTTTTTTTTTCCTTATTTGTTACCCTTCCTATCTATTCGGTTTCCTCACTTTGTTCTCGTTTGTTTTGTTTAAAAAAAATAAATAATATTTGCTACTATTATATTATGAAACTTGACCTAAACACTAAATATAAAAATTTCCATTGTAAAATTGTTTTAACAGGCTGGGTAATGATGGAAAAATGGGGATTATTATTTTGTTACCCACYYTTGATGCAAATTAATTAGTATCATTTAAACGAGAGATATGGAAATTTTAATTGGGAAACGTTCATTGTTGCATGAAGATGAATGAAGTTAAACATACACACGGTGTATAAAACAGAAAATCAAGAGTCCAACTGTCGAGAGATTGTTCGATTGGAAAACCACAAACAGCTATCAAGAAAGTAGCAATTTCATTTTTTTTCATTTTTTTTCAGCGTCAAAATGGATTCCAAGTACTACCAAGAGGCATTGGAAGATTACAAGGAACAGCAGCAAGAACAAGCACAAACAAAAGAGGAAGCTGACCTGTGGGACAAGCGGATCAACAAAACGGGCTGCTACGTGGAAAACATGGCCTTGCAGCTATGCCATGCGGATACTAACGATTGGAGACAATGCATGAAAGAGATGGCACTGTTCAGAAAATGTTGGGACCAACATGGCAACAATCAAAGAGTGGGTACTGTTGATCTTGTTGATAACAAGGGAAAGTAGTATGACTTTCTCTAGGCGTAGGACACTTTATAATCAGTTARAAAACTATAATATGCAAATTGTATTGTAAAGTTACACATAAAAGACATTTTTTAACAATGTTTCCTGTATAGCTTTGTTGTTGAACAATGTGATTCACGTGATACATTTGTTTTTGCTCTATTTTTTATTGATTTCTTAGCTTTTGACACCAAATGGTAAATTTTAGAGTTTTGTAGAATTACAGATTTTTCGTGTTTAATATTCACCTGATATGAGCTGATGGGCCAAGCAAACTAAGAGACATAAAATGACACTAAAAAAATCACCGTGTCAAGGGGAAAACTCTAATAAACTTTTAACACTTGCTTTAAATGAACCGTCATACAAACAAACTCGGGAAAAAARGTAGGAAGAAAATCAATTTAAAGAAATTGAACAAYGCGGTAAAAGGGCTGTTAGAACAAGAGAAGCAATCTAAAGAAACACCTAAATTTAGCAAGACAAAAGTACTGCCCATCAACACCAACTCTGACGTGAAAGATGAAACGGACTCAAATAACAGCTCTTCAATTCCTAAAGAACCGAGCCCTATTGTAACGAAGATTAAATCAAGAACGTTACCGTGGTCAAGGAAAGACCTTATAGATTTAGATCCTGAAAGTGGAAGCGATGTGGAAATTGATGAGAAAAGTCCATTGAGTGATCAAGACGCGGAACTGCATCAAGAAGCTAAGGAAACCGTTAATAAACACGGAGTTATATACACAATGTCAAAAGAAAACAAACTTATACCCAAATTTACCGATGATGAAATAATGGAAAAACATAAACAAGCAGATGCAAACATGAAAGAAACATGGATGAACATTATAAACAAGTACTCATTCAATGAGGAAGACGAAGAATATGGAGGAGTGAAAAGTGATGTGATAGACATACGAACAGGCCAGATTGTCGAAGATAACGGGCACTTGCGAAGTCTTTACAAGAAAAATAAAAGCAATGGCTATTTGGATGATAAAAACACAGTTCGTAAYGACAAATACGTGAGCAAGCTATTGGAAGAATATGAGTTTGATCTAGAAAAGTCGGCCAAGCACTCGTCGCGTAAACACTTGAGCAAAGAGAAAGTAAGTCGAGACAAAGAGATTGGAAAACAAGGATCCCATGTTTCTCAATATGGCTCTGACTCTTCTGACTCTTCTGAYTCTTCTGACTCTTCTGATTCTGACTACATTGATGAAAGCGAKGTGGATGATAGTGACATTTGGGGYGATGAAAAGAAAGATTATGGTTTTCAAGACAAAACTCATTTGGAAGTGGGGAAAACTACAAAAAATGGAGTAAATAAAGAGTCTGAGTACAGCGACAGTGATACAGATTTTACTGAATAATGGATGTTCAAAGCATTCCGAATGCCCCGTGTTCAATGTTGGTTCTTYTGGAACAGTTCTTTATCTTGTTGACAATTATCATGCTATGGACTTATATATATGCTTATTTAAGATCACGTGCAACCAAAAATGTTTTCTTGTTTCTAGAATATTCTGAACAAACATCCGCCGTGCGCATTTCCAATATATGTTTTGTATATATTGATCCATTCGAGTTAATGACAAGCTGGCTTGCCTGCAATACATACATCTGAATATAATCCTCTTCTCAAATGCCACATCTCATTTACCAATTGAGCTTGAGTAGAATTGCCAAAAGAATAGAATCCAAAAAAGCCCAAAAAAACAACACATATTACATTGTCACTAAAAAATGACCCACAGAAAAACTTACTTTGATTTATCCATTGGCGACCAGCCAGCTGGTAGAGTTGTTTTTGAACTTTTTGACGACGAAACCCCAAGAACCTGTGAGAATTTTTACCAATTGTGTAAGGGAGGAATTGGGAACTGCACCACAAAACCAGATATCCCATTGTCATACAAAAACAGCATTTTCCATAGAGTCATCAAAGATYTCATGCTTCAGTTTGGTGATTTYACAAATTTTGATGGGACTGGGGGTGAAAGTATTTATGGCGAAAAATTTGAAGACGAAAATTTCATTCATAAACACACTAGCCCATTTCTTTTGAGTATGGCCAACGCTGGACCAAACACCAATGGTTCGCAATGCTTCATAACAACATCCAACGCGCCTTTGACCCACTTAAATAACAAACACGTTGTTTTTGGTAAAGTCATTCAGGGGAAAAGAATTGTGAGAGCGATTGAAAATATTGAATGTGACCAAGGGGACAAACCGGTTAAAGACGTGAAAATCACCGATTGCGGTGTCTTACCTGACGATTACGAGGTTCCTGCAGACGCCGAAGTGTTGCAAAAAGACCAATATGGCGACAATTACGAGCCAAGCATTGCTGACGAACCAAGAGTGGATTTGGGTAGTTTTGAAAGTGCTATGGCTGCTGTCAACGCCATCAAGGCAATCGGGACCACATGTTTCAAAGACAAAAACTTCAAAGCAGCTACTGAAAAATACTCCAAATGTAGAGACTATTTGACTGACTACGCCAAGGCATGCAATGACAAATATGCCACAGACGAAAAYACCAACACCATCAAAAGTTTGAAGGCTACTATCTACAACAATATCGCGATCAGCGCGCTTAAAGATGGAAACTACAAAGAAGTATTGGCTGCTGCTACACAGGTTCTTCACATCGCTGATCTGGAAGATGACTCTGCCAAAGCCAAAGCTTTGTACAGAAGAGGTTTGGCGTATTTCCATTTAAAAGATCCCGAAATGGCGCTTACCGATCTAGAGTTTGCAACTATGTATCAACCAAACGATAAGAGCATCCACAAAGCCATCGCAGAGGCAAGAGCTTTGAAAAAGCAACAATTGGCCAAGCAAAAAAAATCTTTGTCTAAAATGTTTGCCTAGATAAAATGATTCTTGGGATCAATAGTGTATATAATCATCTGTTTTTTTTAAAGTTTTTTTCTTTTTAAATACTTAATAAGTAAAAAGGTAATGTGCCAAGTCAAATGTTCAAGCCAACCTTTAGCAAGACCTCGGGAAATCAACAGCATACCCTCTTAAATCTTACCATTATGTTGCCCGTCTTTTGTACAAATAATCTAGCAAAATCTTGTAATCAACAAGAAAATTTTTTTTTTTTTTTGCTTTTTTTGACAACAACGAACGGAGAGAAA
>LPNM01000008.1:983579-999559 GCA_001747045.1 Hanseniaspora osmophila | reverse complement strand
AAAAAACAAAATGAAATACTATCAACACACTTTCAACACACCCTCTTATATGACAAGTATTAGATTTTTGTCAAAACAAGACTAAACAAAGAAGAAAGGAAAGGACAACCAAAAAGAAGACAAAGCGTGTGCAGCGAAAAATAAATTACATTACTCATTACATCATGCAGCAATCATATTCTAGCGCACCTTTGAGAACAATCAAAGAGGTTCAGTTTGGTTTGTTTTCGCCTGAAGAAATTCGGTCGATTTCCGTTTTAAAGATCTCTACTGCTGACACGTTTGATGAAAAGGGTGTTCCCATCATCAACGGGCTAAACTCTCCTTTGTTGGGTACTGTTGACAGAAACAACATGTGTCAAACGTGCCATGAAGGTATGAGTGACTGTCCAGGTCATTTTGGTCATATTGAACTAGCAAAACCTGTTTTCAACATTGCTTATTTATCAAAAATCAAAAAAATTTTGGAATGTGTTTGTGTTCATTGTGGTAAGCTATTGCTAGATGAACATGACTTGAATATGAAGCAGGCAATGAAAATTAAAGACCCAAAGAAAAGATTTAACGCTGTTTGGACAACATGTAAAACAGTCAATGTTTGTGAAACCGATGTGTTAACCAGTGACAACGTTTATGTTTCTAGAGGTGGGTGTGGTCACATTCAACCCCAAATTAGAAAAAACGGTATAGGTTTTACCGTTGTTTACAAAAAGGGTAAGGATGCAGATGACGACGATGAACCTGAGCAAAAGATTTTGACTCCTGACGAAGTTTTGAATATCTTCAAACATATTATCTCTGAAGACTGTTGGAAATTAGGATTTAATGAGGATTTTGCAAGACCAGAGTGGATGATTTTGACCGTTTTGCCTGTTCCACCTCCATGTGTGAGACCAAGTGTTGCTTTTAACGAATCCCAAAGAGGGGAAGATGATTTAACGTATAAATTGGGTGACATCTTGAAAGCAAACATCAACGTGCAAAAGTTGGAATTGGACGGGTCTCCTCAACATGTTATTCAAGATTTTGAGAAATTATTGCAGTATCACGTTGCCACCTATATGGATAACGATATTGTTGGGCAACCTCAAGCACTTCAGAAATCTGGTAGACCAGTCAAGTCTATTAGAGCCAGATTAAAGGGTAAAGAAGGTAGAATCAGAAGTAATTTGATGGGTAAAAGAGTTGACTTTTCCGCTAGAACTGTTATTTCTGGTGACCCAAACTTGGAATTGGATCAAGTTGGGGTTCCTATGTCCATTGCCAAAACTTTGACGTACCCTGAAGTGGTCACTCCATACAACATCGACAGATTGACACAGCTAGTGAGAAACGGGCCAAATCAGCACCCAGGTGCTAAGTATGTCATCAGAGACAATGGTGCCAGAATTGATCTAAGATATAGTAAAAGAGCTGGGGACATTCAACTACAGTATGGTTGGAAAGTTGAAAGACATATTGTTGACAATGACTTTGTGCTTTTCAACAGACAACCTTCTTTGCACAAAATGTCTATGATGTCCCACAGAGTTAAAGTCATGCCATATTCTACATTTAGATTGAACTTGTCTGTTACCTCTCCATACAATGCAGATTTTGATGGGGATGAAATGAATTTACACGTTCCTCAAAGTGAGGAAACTAAAGCCGAATTATCCCAACTATGCGCTGTTCCGTTGCAAATTGTTTCTCCACAATCAAATAAACCTTGTATGGGTATTGTTCAAGATACTTTAGCCGGTATCAGAAAAATGACTTTGAAAAGCACTTTTATCGACTATGCTCAAGTCTTGAACATGTTGTACTGGATTCCTGAATGGGACGGTGTTGTTCCTCCACCATGTATTTTGAAACCAAAACCTTTGTGGTCTGGTAAACAAATTTTGTCTATTGCAATTCCAAAAGGTATTCATTTGCAAAGATTTGATGATGGAACAACGTTGTTATCTCCAAAGGATAATGGTATTTTAGTCATTGATGGTCAAATTTTGTTTGGTGTGGTTGACAAAAAGACTGTTGGGTCGTCGGCAGGTGGTTTGATCCATGTTGTTACAAGAGAAAAGGGTCCATATGTTTGTGCCAAATTGTTCAGTAACATTCAAAAAGTTGTGAATTTTTGGTTTTTGCACAATGGGTTTTCTATTGGTATTGGTGATACTATTGCTGATGAAAAAACAATGAGGGAAATTACTGAAGCCATTTCTGTTGCCAAAACAAAAGTTGAAGAAGTCACCAAAGAAGCCCAAGCTAACTTGTTGACAGCCAAACACGGTATGACGATTAGAGAATCCTTTGAAGATAACGTAGTTAGATTTTTGAATGAGGCAAGAGATAAAGCAGGTAGATCTGCAGAAGTCAACTTGAAAGATTTGAATAACGTCAAACAGATGGTTAGTGCAGGTTCTAAAGGGTCGTTTATCAACATTGCACAGATGTCCGCATGTGTGGGTCAACAATCTGTCGAAGGTAAGCGTATTCCTTTTGGATTTGCTGATAGAACACTACCTCATTTTTCCAAAGACGATTACTCTCCTGAATCTAAAGGTTTTGTGGAGAACTCTTACTTGAGAGGTTTGACACCACAAGAATTTTTTTTCCACGCTATGGGTGGTAGAGAAGGTTTGATTGATACTGCTGTGAAAACAGCTGAAACGGGTTATATTCAAAGACGTTTGGTCAAAGCTTTGGAAGATATCATGGTTCATTACGATGGTACGACGAGAAACTCCTTAGGTAACATTATTCAATTTATTTATGGTGAAGATGGTTTAGATGCGGGACATGTTGAAAAACAGTCTATTGATACAATTCCTGGATCTGATAAAGCTTTTGAAAAACGTTACAGAATTGATGTTCTTGATAAAGATGCTGAAATTATCAAAAATTTGTTAGAATCGGGATCTGAAGTGGTGGGCGATTTCAAAGTTCAAACTTTATTGAATGAGGAGTACAGACAGCTAATTAAAGACAGAAGATTTTTGAGAAAAGTTTTTGTGGATGGTGAAAGCAACTGGCCATTGCCGGTCAACATCAGACGTATTATTCAAAATGCACAAAACACTTTCAAAATCGATATAACCAAACCTACTGATCTAACGATTGAGGAAATCATCAATGGTATTAAAAAACTTGAAGAGAAATTYATTGTTTTGAGAGGTAAAGGTCACATTTTGGAGGAAGCACAGGATAATGCAATCACTTTGTTTTGCTGTTTGTTGAGATCTAGATTGGCAAGTAAAAGAATTATTTTTGAATACAGATTGAACAGACAGACGTTTAAATGGGTGACGGATAATATCGAAGCACAGTTTTTCAAATCCGTGGTGCATCCAGGGGAGATGGTGGGTGTTTTGGCTGCTCAATCTATTGGGGAGCCAGCTACCCAAATGACCTTGAACACTTTCCATTTTGCCGGTGTCGCTTCCAAGAAAGTTACTTCGGGTGTTCCGCGTTTAAAAGAGATTTTAAATGTTGCCAAAAACATGAAGACCCCATCTTTAACTGTTTATTTGGAACCAGATTACGCGGATGACCAAGAAAAAGCCAAATTTATCAGATCCGTTATTGAGCACACTTCTTTGAAGAGTGTCACTGTTGCTTCCGAAATTTACTATGATCCTGATCCAAGAACTACGGTTATTGAGGACGATGAAGAAATCATTCAGTTGCATTTCTCTTTGATGGATGAGGAAACTGAAGCTCAATTGGAATATCAGTCACCATGGTTGTTGAGATTAGAGTTGGATAGAGCTGCCATGAGCGATAAAGATTTAACTATGGGTCAAATTGGTGAAAAAATCAAAGAAACGTTTAAAAATGATTTGTTTGTTATTTGGTCRGAAGACAACGCTGAAAAATTGATTGTTCGTTGCAGAGTTGTTCGTGACCCAAAAACCATGGACGCTGACATGGAGGCGGAAGAAGATCATATGTTGAAGAGAATCGAAAACAACATGTTGGAAAGCATTACACTAAGAGGTGTCGAAGACATTAGCAGAGTGGTTATGATGAAATACGACAGAAAAATGATCAATCCTTCTACTGGAGATTACCACAAAGTTCCTGAATGGGTTTTGGAAACTGATGGTGTCAACTTGTTCGAAGTTATGTCTGTTCCAGGTGTTGATGCGTCAAGAATTTATACTAACAGTTTCATTGATATCATGAACGTGCTGGGTATTGAGGCAGGTAGAGCAGCATTATACAAAGAAGTCTACAATGTCATTGCATCTGATGGTTCTTACGTCAATTATAGACACACATCTTTATTGGTTGATGTGATGACTTCCCAAGGTTTCTTGATGTCCATCACCAGACACGGTTTCAACAGATCAGACACTGGGGCGTTGATGAGATGCTCTTTTGAGGAGACTGTTGAAATCTTAATGGAAGCAGGTGCCTCTGCTGAGTTAGATGATTGTCGCGGGGTCTCTGAGAATATTATTTTGGGACAAATGGCCCCAATCGGTACTGGTACTTTTGATGTTATGATCGATGATAGTACTCTAGCAAAATACATGCCTGAGCAAAAGTCTGCGTTTGATGTTGAAGGTGGCGCCACTCCGTACAGCTCTGATGCAGGGTTGGCAAATACCGATATTGATATCAAGGATGAACTGATGTTCTCGCCAGTAACTGAAGCAGGTGCTGCCGATGCTATGGCAGGAGGATTCACGGCATACGGTGGTGGTGACTTTGGCGATGCCACCTCTCCTTATAGTGGCTACGGTTCYACATCTCCTGGGTTTGGTGGCTCTTCATCCCCAGGATTTTCTCCAAGTTCCCCATCTTACTCGCCAAGTTCCCCATCCTATTCGCCAACGTCCCCATCCTATTCGCCAACGTCCCCATCGTACTCACCTACATCGCCATCTTACTCACCTACTTCACCTTCCTACTCGCCAACTTCACCTTCCTACTCACCTACTTCACCATCGTACTCACCAACATCACCTTCCTACTCACCTACATCACCTTCCTACTCACCTACATCACCTTCCTACTCACCTACATCACCTTCCTACTCACCTACATCGCCATCGTACTCACCTACTTCACCATCGTACTCACCTACATCACCTTCCTACTCGCCAACTTCTCCATCATATTCACCTACATCACCTTCCTACTCACCTACTTCTCCATCATATTCGCCAACTTCTCCATCATATTCGCCAACTTCTCCATCATATTCGCCAACCTCTCCACAATACTCGCCAACCTCTCCTTCTTATTCACCAGATTCTCCATCCTATAGTCCTGGTCCTCATAATGATGAACACAATAACAACAACAGTAATTAAAAAGGCTAGCTATGATTGGACTTTTTATCTTGGAATGCTAAGACACGTGAATATTACCTAAACGTGGGTGTGAATTGAATGATTCTACATTTTGAAAGAGGAAGAAGTAGAAAATTTTAGGATTTCAACTACACTGTTTTTTGCTCCTTTATGGTTGAAGCATAAAACTTAGTTTTTTTTTGTGAACTATTAAACTTTTAACAGATTATAAAATAAGCAAATTAAAAAATAAAAAATAAAATATAATGTATAGAAATGTTTTTTTTTGCTGGATTAGAAATGCAATAACACAACTTGTTTCAATCTTGAAAAGTGCCCCAATTTTCTTTAGTGCAAAGAAAAAAAAAACAACTTTCAATTGTAGATCTTTTTAGAAACCAAACCTCTAAAAATGTCAAAGGTATTACCATCTGGCTGTAGATGGTAAACAGCGCCGGTAAATGTGTCATCACTTCCTGCCCGCAACTCCTTAGCAATGAGAAGACCATAATCCTCCGTAATGCCAACAATTTTTGCTCTCACAGAATGGTCAGTTAAGGTAATGATTTGTGATGAGTGTAGCCAATGTTCATAATACTCACTTAAAATGCTTTTTGGACCATTGTCGATAAAGGAGTTGATTGAAGCATTCAAATAGTTAACGTACAAGGCCAACAGCTTTTCRTGTTCAAGAGGAGGTAGTAAATTCTTTTCATCAAAATCTTTACTTTTTTCAAWTTCCGCGTTGATAATGTCTGCCCACATTTGCACAGACACTGAAGGAGCATCGTTTGTTGCGTTTATCCCAGTACCAATCAAAAGAYTATAGGAGCCGTTGATAAAATGGGTATTAACCATAGTCCCACCTGTTTTGACATATGGTGGTTTGGCGTCATTTAGCGGCACAGACTTCAAATCAAAGATGTTCAATTTTTTTTCAAAATAGTAGTCTGGGTGTATGATGTACACATCGTTTGGCCATTTGATTTTGAGTGGAATGTTTTCATAACCCTTTGCATAGTTTTTAACGCTTTTACAGAGCGCCAAAGACGATAAGTATTGAATAAAYGCAATGCTGGACGGTTTCCCTGTCGCAGGGGAAGTTAATGGAACTGAAGCAGAAATCGTTACACCTAGGCAACCATCMGGATTAACCCAAACGTTACCGCCACGCCCTCTTCCTAGAACTTGTTTGGTCCCCAAAAATACCAACGAGTTTGGAGGAAGCATCGAAAGTAAAGTTTTGTTACTGTCTAAGATTCCACTYGTAGATGTGACAACTTCTCCATACATTAGTAGGGATCCGTATTCTGTGGTAGGCCATCTGTACTTGAAGAACTTTGCAGCATCAAATTTTGGTGTTTTTTCAAAAGGAACRCATGATTCTTGGCCACTTGGTAGGACAATCACTTTTGGTTCGTTATAAGTGCTGTCTAGAGGGGAAGACTTGAACAGCTTTACTTTCGAGTTGGCGAATCCGTCGTAAATATCAAAATCATCAGCATTATCTTTCAAGTGGTAATGTTCGGAGTCTATCAAATTGGGAGTTAAGTGTGCCTTGAATTCTTCTAATTTCACAGAGGGAATTTTGTCAACGGAAACATATATAGGGGTTAATGGTGTTACTCCTGTATCCAAATCAAGATGGTTGACTTTTAAGCCGGCTCTCGAAAAAATGTATCTCAAAAATTCTTTCCTGTTTTTATTTTCTGAAACCAACTCTTTTAGCAAATTTTCGTCATAATGACCTTCTTCCTTGCTTCTTAGCATTATCTCTGGTACATACTCAGGGTGAGCACCAATCAACAAAGCTTTACCTTTACCGTTGGTGCATAAAACAACAGCAGCATCTTTAGACTTTTCATTTTCGTTTAAAGTTTCAACTAGCATATCATTTTTTTCGTTACAGTACCTTGCTAAGACTTCGACGTTGTCATAGGACTCTGGAGAAATAAAAGACGCACCACCATTGTAATAAGTTTTGACTTTAGTGCCGTTGTCAACATTCAGAGTGGCTACTCTAGCACCGCTTTGAGATTTATATTGGAAGCCTGGGAATGTAGGACCTCTGGCAGTGCCTGGATAAAATTTCAAATCCCTGTTCCCAGAGATTTCCATTGTTGGGTGGTTCAAGTAAAACTCGCAACGAGAGGTACCGAAATAACCTCCTGCACAAATACCAATGAATAATCCACCTTTTTTCTTCACAAATTTTTGGATCTCAGAAATTACAGGCTTACAATCTTTTGTGTAAGGTAGATCAGCACCTCCTGGAAAAACCAACGCTGCCGTCTTTGTCAGCCATGGTTCCGTTAAAAGCCCTTTGTTGGAGATGGTAATGACTGCATAATGTGGCTCTAAAATCTGTTTCAATGTGTTGACCGTATGTTGCACACACACTGGCGAGGCTCCATCACCGCTGTAAACCAAAACATTCATGCTATGAGCAGTGCTTGGTGTTTTATGTAAAGCTACTTTGGTTGAGGTCATGATCGGAGTCGAAAGCCTTCTAAGTGGCAGTTTAGTGAGTTTGTTCAGTTTGTATTTTTTATTTTTTTATCTTTTATTCCAAAAAAAAATGAAAAGAAAGATCTAAAGAGGTTGGTATTAAAACTTGTTCTTGCTATAGTTTAATGAACACTTTGGCAGTAGGAACTTCGGAAAACAAGCTCATCACTAAGGTTTTTTCTTGTCCTTTTTTATATTCGAGAAATCTCGTGAATCCATTGATCGAGTTTTGATGATATTTTTTTTGAATTTGTTGAACTTTTCCAATGGGTATAGGTTACAATTCGTCTGCTATGTTTGGTGTAATTCTTTCTTCGGTTGCACATCAATCGTAGTCTCATCAAAAGTTTTCCAACCATCTGCCAGGATTTCTAAGCCATATAAAAAAAATTGCAAAACGGCGTTCGAAAATCATTCAAGGCCTATAGTAGATTCATTTTATAAGTCATCTCAAGATGACTCAATCTGAAATTTGAATGCAAAACGTTTATGATTTGTGGGAAGAAAGCAAAGTGTAAATATGGGCTCATTGACTTAATTAATCTGGTTCAAATCGTGCTTGGCATTGACGCTAGCAATGGACATATATCGAATCACTTTGAACATAGGACGCTGTGATGCATTTGTTTTAAATCGTTGGTCAGAAAGCCAATTACTTTTGACAAGTAGCAACGTTCACAAGAGAGAGTGCAATGCCTTGATAAATTGATGGATACAGCAAGAGCACTAAATGTGAAAATAGTCTTGCTGAGATTTGTAACCGATTGCTTCATTTGATGGCCACTTTCCTTCAACTAACCTTCCATATCATGCAAAGTGCAATAATTACTGTCCTGTCTTTTCGGTTTCTCCACTTCAAAAGAATGGAAAAATTGATGAAATTACAAATGGCAAGCGCTGAATTCGCAAGAACAGTTTTTCTAGTTTGAAGGTTCTGCATTAAGCTAGTATGTCATTGAGTTAATCCTTATAAATAAGCTTTTTTTTTTGCTTTTAAAGCTCGACAGCTTAGATTTCATTTTTAGTTTATTTCCGGCAGAAAAAAAAGGTTCGGCCAATGACAGAAAAAAAAAAAAAACTGGGCAATCGTTGATGAATATTTTCCAAGTAATAACAAGAACTATTAATTAGGCTACTATAAATTAAGCTACCTGGAACGACAGGATACTAACGGAAAAAGCAATTAACACAAGTCACTAAAAAAGCTGATCACAGCCAGTATCATTATTACTGTTTCCACTTTTTATCTTTTTTGGCAAGACTCGCTAACTCAATTATACTGTTCCTACACTCATTGTTCCTTCTAACATAGAAAAGTGCTCTACTTTCAGAAAAAAAAAATACATCGTCTAAGCAAAAGTATTCATAAATGTCGTGTTTTCTATTGAAAAGACAGCTGAGTTCATCAAGCAATTTTATAATCAATACCTACTTGAAAAAAGCTTCGAAAATAAATTACAAGCCAACCAATGTGTATTGTATATCGTTGAGTCGAACAAATTTTAGAAGCATAATTCCACAAAGGCCAATTTCACACAACACAAGATGCAGCATCAATCAAAAAAAATTAGGTGTTTTTGAAGAAAAAAAGGACATAGACTCGAGTCTCAAACCCATACTTAAGCACGAAATTCCACCAATATCAAACACTCCAAAATCAGATACACTATTCACCATTCCAAACATGTTAACGATGTCGAGAATTGCGGCTACTCCATTTATCGGGTACTTTGTTTTACATGAAAACTATATGCTGGCCGGCTCTCTATTTGTGTACTCTTGCATAACCGATTTTTTGGATGGGTACATTGCAAGAAAGTTTCATATGAAATCTAGTGCAGGTACTATATTAGATCCTGCAGCAGACAAGCTCTTGATGCTAGTCACAACTTTATCGTTCACGTTACCCCCTGGTCCCCAAATTGTCCCCATCGGTGTAGCTTCCTTTATAATTGGGAGAGATATATTGCTTCTGCTCAACTCTTTTTTTGTCAGGTACAAAACCTTGAAAGGAAAATTTGACAAAATCACTCAAGAGAAGTTTTGGGATTTTTACCACTATCCAAGCGTCGAAGTCCAACCAACACGTATCTCCAAATGGAACACCTTTTTCCAAATGTGCTACTTGGGACCAGGTGTGATTCTTGTTTTATTGGCTTTTCAAAAAGAGAACTCTGAAAATGAAAACTCAGCATCAGCAACATCAGCAACAGAGGCTGGTCAGRACAAAAAAATACAGGAAAAAGATGAAATGAATGCTGAACTTCCACAGRAAAGACCCGATTGGTTCACTTATTTTGGATATTTTGTTGCACTGACGTCTGTATTGAGCGGATTTTCCTACATAGGACCTGCCAAATATTCTAAAATGACGGTGAAGATTTTGAAATGAAAACCGGCGATGTTTCTTTTTTGATGAGAGTGAAATTGACAATTTTGTGTTTTTTTTTTTATGTATTACAAAGTTTCGGAAGAGTGAAAAACTCATACATAAGTACAGTTCTTGAAAATTAATTTACAAATATACAGAACAATGCAAAAGAAACTCACATGCATTCTTAAATAAGTTGTTTAACGACTGAAAGTGATGTCATCAATACGCAATATAGATTTCACGCATTCCGAGGCTAATGTAATAGCGCTTGTGCTGACTAGCAAAGGTTGCAAGATATGTTCCACGTACGCGTCACTAGTTGTTCCTGATCTTCTAACAGAAATACCGGCRTTCTTTTCACCTCTTTCGTGTTTAGATCTTAGCTCAGTAACAACTTTGATACTGTTCAAACCAGCATTTTCTGCTAAAGTCGTTGGAATGATTTCCAAAGCTTGAGCAAATTCTTGCCAAACAAAGGCCTCCACACCTTGCAAAGCTCTAGCCTCTTTCATCAAGATTCTGGAAGCCTCAATTTCCGGAGCACCACCACCAGCAATCAATGCAGGCTGTTTGACCAAACATCTAATAACACACAAAGAATCATGAATTGATCTTTCTGTTTCATCCAAAATCATGTTGTTTGCACCTCTGACAACAACGGAAACCGTGTTGTTGGTGTGGAAGTTGTTGTAGTAGTTGGTTTTAGATGATGAATACCCATTACCAGACAGGGTACTTTCAACAGAATTTGCTAGTTCGGAAACAAAGCTTTCTTGCTCTTGTTGCTGTGGTTGGTTGTTAGATTGGTGAATGCCAGTGATTTTCACGATTCTCGATCCATCGCTATCGATTTCGTCCACCAAGTCGGCAGTCCCTAATCTATCTTCGGTAAAGAAATCTACATCTGAAATTGGTTTACAGTTCAAACTTTTGCTCAAAAACTCAATTTCGTCCCTTTCAATGTCTTTGATAACCATGATTTTCAATTTTGCTAAAAAGTGTARRGCCAAATCATTAACTGCATCTCTTAGAATAGATTTTTGAATTAACAAAACGTTACATTTACTTTTTTTGATTTTTTTACAAATGTTCAAAAGATAAGCTCTTTCTTCTTTCAAAATTTTGTCCATTTGTCTATAGTCGTTGACAACAATGTTGTTTTCCGTGTCTGGTTTTGGTGGAGAAATTTGAAATTGAATCAACCCAATTTTGGCTTTTTCCATTCTTGTTGGACCGCCTGCATTTTTCACAGAAGTTTGGGTCAAAACAACACCGTCAATCATCTCGGTATCGTCGATTGTTCCACCGACTTTTTTGATCAATCTGATATTGTTCAAATCAACGTTGCTCGTTGCTTGACCATTACTTCCGGCGACTTTCAAAACACAGTCAACACTCAAAGGAGCCAATTTGGAACTAAACTGGGAAACAATTTTGGAACTCAAAGAAGTGGAAGCCGCTCTAACCAGAGCATCCCTGTCTTTAACCAAATCGATTTTGTGGCTCATTTCGTGCAAAATTTCCACACATCTTGCTGCTGCATTCTGAAACGATTCAGCAATAATCATTGGATGGATCCCCTTGCTTAGTAGCTTTTCGCATGCCCCCAAAAGGGCTCCAGTCAAAATGACAACAGATGTCGTACCATCCCCGGCTTCAGCATCCTGAGCGGCAGAAACCTCAACTAACATTTTTGCCACTGGATGTAAGATTGACATTTCTTTCAAAATCGTGTGCCCATCATTGGATATAACCACTTCCCCCTTGGAAGATTTGATCATCTTGTCCATACCTTTTGGACCCAAACTGGTTCTGATCGCATCTGCAACAGCTCTTGCAGCAATGATGTTGGCCTTTCTAACTTCTTGAGGCTTTTCTCTGTTATTGAAAACTGAGTTGGATGGAGTACTGGTTTGTGCCTTGGTTGCCATTGCTCAGTCAATTTGTTGTTGGATTTCTCTTGTTATTTTTAGCTCGTTGGATTGATTTTTGAAATCTTTGTTACAAATAATAGTTAAACTTAGGGATTTCTAATATTGAGATGAGGGTGGGTGTGTCTGTGTGTGTGTGTGTGTGTTCTTTTCTCGATCATCATAAAATTCCACTCGCATTCCATGATCCTTTGTGATCGCGGGAAAAAAAAAAATTGCAGTATGTGGTTTTTTTTCCACTTATGTTTAGTCGTGTATAGTGATACCCTTTTTGATGTCACGTTCATAACGTTACCAAAACCCAATATCAATATTGAATTCTTACTAATTTTAGCGTGATGGGCATCGAATGAACATTGAATGACAAAAGTAATTTTTTTAAAAGTAGTGCATTGTGAAAAGAACAACTAAAATCAKGACCAACGAAATCATTAGTAGGAAGCATGGCCACCCAAACTTATTACCCCTTTGCTGACATTCCTGTCACTAAACAAGATATTGATAGATGCAGATATAGTAATTGGTACAAGAAATTTATTAAATACRCTCCAAATTCGATTATTTTTGAAAACGTGCCTTTGGAATTTATTGAGTATTTGAAACAAGATGGGTTCCATTTACCTGAAAATAGTGATCAGTCTTTTTACGACATGAAAATAGTAAATGATGCMTCGAACAATGATTACAGTGACTGGGAAGATGTTGATGAAGACGCGGATAGCAATATTGCACATTTGGGAAAGGGTAACTGCAATGAAATGTCTGGCAATGACAAGAAGTTACCCATAAATCCATTGGTTGATTTCCCAGATTTCCATAAAAAAGTGAAACAAACAATCAAGGAGTACCACAATATAGGGTTGACCCCCAAACTTAATTGGTCTGCTCCTAGAGATTCCGCGTGGATTCTTCCGTATAATAATACTATGATGATCAAGGAGATCAATGATTTGTACTTGTTATTGAATGCGAGCAATTATATCATGCACGATCTGGAATGTCCCTACGAAGGGTGTGGAGACGACCACGACGACAGCAMCAGTGCAAATGATTTGAAAAGCAACACGTACGAATTGGTTTTAAGAGARTGGGTAAACATAAATCCTGCTTTGGAATTTAGAGTTTTCATTTATCATGGTGAGGTTATTGGCGTTTCACAACGAGATATGAAAACAAGTTACGATTATTTACCAGCTTTAGTGCCAGAACTTAAAGATAKAATTGATGATTTTGTTTATGATATATTTTTGGCTCAATTTTGTGATAGTCATGAAAAGATGGATGCCAAAAATTTTGAAAAGAACAATGCTCATTCTGAAATAAGTATTGTAGTTGATGTTTACATTCCAAGACCGTATGATAAAGTGTGGCTAATAGATTGCAATCCGTTTGGTAGATGTACGGACGCATTGTTGTTTTCTTGGAATGAATTGGTTTCCATTCATGCAAAGAGCATTCACTCAAAACCTAATGACAAGGACTATGAGTTGCGATTGGTTGACAATACAAGCGTGGGCCACAGAGATCATACTGAGAACCAAATGCCCATCGACATAGTCCAGGCCTCCTTAAATCCGGAATCTTTGAAAGAGTTAACTCTCCAGTGGCAGCAGGCTCTCACCTTGCAGAAAGAGCAAGATGAGCATGAGAATTAGGCCTCATTATTTAAAAAAAAAAAAAAACTGAGAAGAGGAGCAGTAACAAACTATMCCAAAAAAAATAAACAAGCCTAACTTTGAGTTGCTGAAACTTATATTCACYYCTGTATAACCCAATATGCAAGCAATTACCGTAATTCACGGTTGTAAAAAATAAACCTCCCGGAACAGGGATTTTTCAAAAAATATGATTTAATTTAATTTAATTTGCAGCATTRAATTTCACATTGCCGTTACCGGGAGAATAAATTTTAAAAAAACAAAAAAAAAAATAGTAATTGGCCTTTAATTTGCAACCACTTGCTGTTAAATGCCCGAAACCCAATTCAAAAATTGCTTATCAGTTGTAATGACGGTAGTAAATCACATGGTTTACACAAAAGCAACAATTCGTTCATTATCATTTTGATCATTCGCTTACCTGAGGTATTTCGATATTTTAAGCAATAACAATTTTGCATTTCCATACTTTAATTGCATCTTAAACTAAGAAATCAAATAACTAACCATTGTGTTTTTCATTTTTAATGAAGCTGATCATTTTTTTAATTCACTTGTCGTTAAAGGGCRAAAATTGAAGAAAAAGTGAATAAAAAACAGAGGGGGTAAAAAAAAAAAAAAAAMACAAAAAAAAAAAAAAATTAATACAAATAATACAAATAATACAGCACATTRACCTCGATAAAACGTAAACAAAGCACAATTGATAAGAGATGGACAAGATTTTGAAAAATCAACCCAACTGAAATATCTATTAGTCAATTATATATAAAGACGTGAGCAAACCAAACTATTATTGATAAAACAGAACTTCCTACAACTTGCAAGGCATTGTGAATATTCTCTTTACTTGGTTATCAGTCMCRTTTGTCRTTTCACTTTACAATGTAAATCAGTAAGCKAATCAACAACATCAACAACAACTTACACCTAGACGTGAAAGTAACAATAAAAAACACACAAAGATAAAAATATGACATTGAAAGTTCTAGTGATCGGAGCAGGAGGCGTTGGTGTGTTGACCGCATATTCCTTGTTTCATAGGGCCAAATGCGAAGTGTCATTAGTAGTGAGATCCGATTACGAAAAAGCCGTGCAGGATGGATATGAAATTGACAGTTGCGACTATGGGCAAATTCACAACTGGAAACCACATCATTTATACAGATCTATTGAAGAAGCCAGTGCCAGTGGTCAGTTTTTCGATTACTTGGTTGTCACCACCAAAAATATTCCTGATGGACCTTCGCCAGTTAGAAAGTTTATTGAACCGGTGTTGAAATCGTGTTTTGAAAACTGGGATCCTAAAACAGGGAAAAGTCTAAACGTTTTTTTGGTTCAAAATGGGATTGATATTGAGTTGGAAATTATAGATTTGTTAAAAGCAGACCATTTATGCAGCGATGGTGTGCATGGACCAAAAGTAACTCTTTTATCTGGAGTGCAAATGATTGGATCAACAAAAATTGGTAACTGTCAAATTTTGCACAAGGGCCAAGATTATTTGATTATGGGAGCTTTTGATCCTAAAGACACATTGGCCATAAGCAAAGTTGCCGAATTCAAAGATTTGTACTGGAATGAGGGGAAAAACCATTTTGAGCTTGACGAAAACGTAAAATGGTCAAGATGGAGAAAATTGGTGTATAATGCTACCATTAATCCATTGACAGCCATTGTTGGTTTGGATTTTACAAGAACATTGTTGTTTGGCTTTGACGGATCCACTGAATTTGGAATTTTGAGACCGGCTATGAAGGAAATATTGGCCATTGCCAAATCTGATGGACACATCATTCCGGAAGAAGTGATGGATTACATGATTGATTGTGACAGAACAATGGTTTACAAACCTTCCATGATGGTTGATGTTGAAAAAACACAGTTGATGGAGTTGGAAGTCATCTTGGGAAATCCATTGAAAGTGGCAGCTCAAAACAAAGTACCTTGTCCAAATTTAACTTTGCTTTACAATATTGGGAAAATCATTCAAGGAAGAACAAAGGAAAAAATAGGCATGATTACCTTTAATGAGAAAACCGGCAATCTAGAGTAGGCTCTGTTTGTATACATGTATACATGTATGTATGTATATAATGTTTTAGTCACCGTTTCAATWATTTTTTTTTGTATGTGTGGAATGGTACTTTTCGAAGCTTCAAAATCGGGATAGCAGCTATATAAAGGAGTTTTGCTTTTTCTGATTCTTTTTCTGATTCTTTTTCTG
>LPNM01000008.1:970609-983479 GCA_001747045.1 Hanseniaspora osmophila | reverse complement strand
TATTTTTGTATTCAACTTAACAAATCTCCGATTAAGCACTCTTCGGGAATCTATAGATGTTCACTTGACAGATGAGTCATGTTGGGCGATTAGAAACTGTTTACAACGACGATATTTTTTTTTTTTCAAAAGTGTCTCAAAATCATTAATACAGAATAAATTATTGTTATGTCAAAAATCATACACCAAATAATACAAAGAAAGATGAGCACTCAAACCCCACAATGCCTTATCATCGGAGCCGGAGGAGTTGGTGTTGTTACTGCTTACTCTTTGTTTCTAAACAAAGGCTCAACAGTTTCCTTGGTGGCAAGATCTGATTACGATAAAGCTAGCACTACAGGATACAAACTTTCMTCCTGTGACTATGGGGAAGTTTTGAATTGGAAACCTCATCATCTCTTCAGATCCGTTGAAGATGCCGCATCTTCAAAAACGTTTTTCGACTATGTTGTCGTGACCACAAAAAACATCCCAGACGGACCAACTCCTGTTAGCTCAATCATCAAACCTATCATTGAAAGCAATGATAAAGTTTGGAAAGAACGCGCTGATTTCAAAGAGCAGAAAAAAACAACAAATGTCGTTTTAATACAAAACGGCATAGATATTGAAAATGAAATAAAGGAAAAATTCGATCTAGCTTCAAGACAAAAATCAACAACAGTTCCCCAAGTTGCTTTGATCAGCGGAATCCAGTTGATCTCTTCGACTAAAGTCGGCCCATGCGAAATTGCACAAAAGGGTCACGACCATTTGACGTGTGCGGCTTTCGACAAGAATGATGAGATTTCCGTGAAAACTGCTCAAAATTTTATTTCTTTGTATACCAATCCTGGACAGAATCAAGCGCATTTTGACTCAAATTGCAGATACACCAGATGGAAGAAATTGCTGTACAATTCTTCAATCAATACGCTTACTGCTATCTGTGGGCTAGATTTCACAAGGTGTCTGCAGTTTGGTACCGCTGAAGGGTCCACGGAATTTGAAATTGTCAGGCCAGCTATGCTAGAAATTATTGATTTGGCAAAAAAAATAGATGATATCACCATTGAAGTTGATTTGGTTGATTTTTTTGTTGACATCACAAGAAAAATGGTTTATACTCCATCCATGGGAGTGGATATCCAAAAAGGACAACTGATGGAGATTGAAGTCATTGTTGGTAACGTGGTCAGATCTGCAAAGGCACACCACATCGAGGTTCCACACTTATCAATGCTCTACAATATTTTGAAAATTTTACAAGGTAAATTGAAAGAACAGAGAGGTTTGTTGAAGTTTGATGAGCTGAATGCTAAAATTGTTGAATAAACTAGATTAAATGAYTGTGTTTTGACGGAAAAGAAACATTTTTTTTTACTTTAATTGAAAATCTCATTAATTACATATTCTAAATATTTTTTTCGATGTACATACACACGCTGAAAAAAATACATTACATTTTGTGAAAAAAAAAATATTCGTTTTGTTCGTATTTTGTGTCGCGTACACAAAGCATAAAAATTTAATTAATACGCTTTTCCTTTTTTTTTTGACAATTAATAACTTGTGATAAACTTATACTATGCAGTACTCATAAAGGGGCACAGTTGTTATTAAACGCTGAATTTCTATCTAAAGCGCTTCAGCTTGCCAAAAGAATGAAAAAGCTCAACTCCAACAAAACCCTTAATATGAAACAGGCATTTTTTCTATTCATTGTTTTTCCCCTTTCAACGTTGAATGTTTTTGTGCAAGCACAAAATTTGCCTTTTCAACCATATCCTACAATTAGCTGTTCCCAAACACAAAGCTGCCCACAGGAATGGCCATGTTGCTCACAATATTGGACCTGTGGGTCTGGGCCTGTTTGTGTGACTGGCTGTAATCCAAAAATGAGCTTTTCCAATGACAGTTGTTTACCTCAAGCGGCATTTTTGCCTCCAAATGTGATGCGTAAAAAACCTTTTGTTAAGCTGAAAGCAGGAAGCTATAAAATGCAAGAAGTTGAAAGTGATGACGATACGATAGACCAAAAGGAAGATAGCAAAAAAAGATGGGTTTACAAATTTTTCAATAACAATGAGGAGTTGGTTAAAATGAATGCTGGCGCAAATTTTGAGTTTGCACAAAACAGTTTGAAAGACTACTTCAAAGTAGGAAACACAAACATTATGTCATGGACCAGGTATTTGATTGCAGATGATTCTGAATCTGCCATAGCCCAATGGGATAACGTAGATTTTACGTACAGCGGAACATTAAAAATCTTCAACGCAGACGACTCTGAGATATATTTGACCATGCCCAAAAAGACAGCAGGATCTTTGTTGACCACGACGCACACAATACTATATGGGARAATTGCAGTCAAGCTAAAAACGGCCAGATCAAGAGGGGTTGTTACCTCCATCGTCTTGTTTTCTTCTGTACACGACGAAATAGATTTTGAATTTTTGGGTGGTGATTTGCTCAATGCACAAACTAACTACTACCATCAGGGAGAGTTGATTCACACAAGGATGAAACTAGCCAGAGTTTCCTCTGACACGTATGAAAACTATCACATTTACGAAATTGACTGGAATGAGAACCGGATTATTTGGTTAATAGATGGAACACCTTTCCGGACATTGACAAAAGAAGAGACATGGGATTCCGTGAAAAACATCTACAAATACCCACAAACACCTATGAAATTACATATAGCTGTGTGGCCCGGTGGTGATGCACAAAACCATCCTGGCACTGTTGCTTGGGCAGGCGGTTTAATTGACTGGGAAAACGCACCGGACATTACTGAAAAGGGTGAATTTAATTGTAAGGTGAAGGAAATTTTGATTGAGCCTTTTGAAACTGAGCAACTTGCACAGTTACAACAAACTTTTTTAAAATCACCAACTCCAAAAGATAGTAGGGTTTACTGGAGATTTGATGTGCAAAATGGTAAGTCACATAGCCTTAGTAATGTCAATTTTGTATTGGAAGCGGGGCCTGTTCCATATCTACAAARTAGCAAATCCAAMGGTGCCGCCAGCCATGCATTGTGAACACAGATGGTAGTCTGGGCTAATAGGATTTACACACAAGCCATGGTAAATTGCAAATTTGAGCAGTGTTAAAGTATTTCATGTTTGAGATTAAGCCACATTGATTAAAATTCTTTTATTGTTTTTACTTGCGATCATATTGCACTACGTTTTCAATCTTGTAGATGTCGTTTTGCTTGATCTAATCAAACATCATTCACCTTAACTTAAATTGACTTTTCATAATGTCCTGGTTTACAAGTTAAACCAAATACCAAATGTTGCCCGACAAAGTTAGCAAAATTTATCACGTGGCTAATATTTTGAGAGGAAACCCTAGACGAACCAGAAGAAAAAGAAGAAAAAAAAGAAGAGAAAAAAAAAAAAGAGTGAGCTGTGTGTAAACCAAATTTAAACAACACAAACTGTTTATTTTTATTTATTTTTTTCCGATTCAAAACAATTACACAGAGTTTCAACTAAGCTGATTGTTTTACTTGTTGTGTGGACAATTTAAACTCAAAACAACAACAAGAAAACCCCATATTCAAATCAATTGAGCTGGATCACAGACAAGAGATACAAAACCACACCACTACAAG
The DNA here is from genome assembly GCA_001747045.1 of Hanseniaspora osmophila. Lineage (NCBI taxonomy): Eukaryota > Fungi > Ascomycota > Saccharomycetes > Saccharomycodales > Saccharomycodaceae > Hanseniaspora > Hanseniaspora osmophila. The sequence continues at coordinate 979,863 of LPNM01000008.1, read as the reverse complement.
CGTTTTATTATCTCTGATTCGCCATGAAGATGCTTACAAAATTTGAATCAAAGTCTACTAGAGCAAAAGGCTTGGCTTTCCATCCTTCAAGACCATTGGTTCTAGTGACTTTGTTTTCCAGTACGATTCAACTATGGGATTACAGAATGGGGACTTTGCTACACAGATATGAAGATCACGAAGGCCCTGTTCGTTGTGTCGACTTTCACCCAACACAGCCTTTGTTCATTTCTGCTGGTGACGACTCCATTATTAGGGTGTGGTCTCTAGACACCCACAAGTGCTTGTACACTTTGACCGGCCATCTTGACTACATCAGAACTGTGTTTTTTCACCACGAGTTACCATGGGTTATTTCCTGCTCTGATGACCAAACTATCAGAATTTGGAACTGGCAAAACAGAAAGGAAATTGCTTGTTTAACTGGGCACAACCACTTTGTCATGTGTGCTCAATTCCACCCAACCGAAGACTTGGTTGTTTCAGCTTCCTTGGACGAAACTGTGAGGGTCTGGGATATTTCCGGTTTGAGAAAAAAACACTCTGCACCAAGCCATGCAAACAACTTTGAAGACCAAATGCAGTCCTCTCAAAATCTGTTGGACGGAGGGTTTGGTGATTGTGTTGTTAAATTTATCTTGGAGGGTCACACAAGAGGTGTGAATTGGGCCAGTTTTCATCCAACCCTACCATTGATTGTTTCAGGTGGTGATGACCGTCAAGTCAAATTGTGGAGAATGAGTTCTACTAAGGCATGGGAGGTGGACACCTGCAGAGGACACACCAATAACGTTGACTCGGTAATTTTCCATCCTTTTGAAGAGTTGATTATTTCCGTCGGTGAAGACAAAACAATTAGAACTTGGGATTTGAACAAAAGAACACCTGTMAAACAATTCAAAAGAGAAAATGACAGATTTTGGTTGATTGCTGCTCACCCACATATCAATTTATTTGGTGTAGCTCACGACTCAGGTGTCATGGTTTTCAAGTTGGATAGAGAAAGACCACCATTTGTCAATCACCAAAACCAGTTGATTTTTGTCAACAAGGAAAAACAAGTTCAAATTTTTGACTACAAAAAAAAAGTTGCCAGCTTGCCTTTGGTCTCATTGAAAACTATTGGGAATCCGTGGAACGCTTTCAGAAGCATTTCGTACAATCCTGCTCAACATTCCATTTTGATAAACACTGGAGAACATGATAAATTTGCTTTGTGTGTTTTGCCTAAAGAGCCAACGGGTGCCGTTCAACCAACAAACGTCATTCATGACACCGGTAACTTTGCAACATTTGTTGCAAGAAACAGATTTGTTACTTACGACAAAAGCACTTCTTCGTTGGAAGTCAAAGATTTGAACAACAAAAAAACGAAAACCATCAAGATTGAAGGCACTGTTACCAACATTGTTTCAGCTTCACCAGGTTCTATTTTGATCATGCAGCCTAAACAGGTTGTTCACTTTGACGTTCAACAGGATAAAGTGCTTGCGCAAGTGGAAGCACTTAACGTCAAATACGTTTCTTGGTCGCACGACGGGCAATATGTCGCTTTATTAGGCAAACACTCTATAACGATTTGCAACAGAGACATGGAAATTGTTAATGCTATGCACGAAACCATTAGAATCAAAAGTGCTGCTTGGGACGAAAGCAACGTTTTGATTTTTTCCACTTTGAACCACATCAAGTACTGCTTGCTAAATGGAGAATCTGGTATTATCAGAACTTTGGAAAACACGGTTTACATTACAAAAGTTCATGGCAAGCACGTTTACTCTTTGAACAGATCCGGTGAAGTTGAAATTCTAACCATTGATCCTACAGAATACAGATTCAAGAGAGCTTTGATTAACAAAAACTTTCCTGAAGTGTTGCAAATCATTAAAACTTCAAACTTGGTTGGGGAAAACATTATTGGTTATTTGCAAAAAGCTGGGTTCCCAGAAATTGCTTTGCAATTTGTGCAGGACCCTCAAACTAGATTTGATTTGGCTTTGCAAGACTTCAACTTAGAAATTGCCTACACCGAATGCTTGAAATTAAAAGACGAAGGAATTTGGTCCAAATTAGGGGAAAGTGCCTTGTTACAAGGTAATGCTGATTTGACCGAGTTAGTTTATCAAAACAAGGAGGACTTTGACAAATTATCATTTTTGTATTTGTCCACTGGTGAACAAAACAAGCTGTCAAAGATGGGCAAAATTGCTGAAAGAAGAGGTGATGTCAACAGTGCTCTGTTGAACACTTTTTACTCCAATAACAGCGTCAAAAGAGCTGAACTTTTCGCTGAACATGGGTCTTTGCCACTAGCTTATGCCGTTTCTAAAGCCAACGGGGTCAACGTTGCATCTATTTTGGAAGAAGCTGGTATTTCTGAAAGTGACATTGTCTTACCTGACGGATACTCAACTCAGTCTTTTGTCAAATCACCAGTTGTTAATGAACCTTTGCAGGAATGGCCATTGAAACAACCTGAGCTAACCTACTTTGAAAAAGTGGTTTTGGGAGAAATTGAAGATTTAGATATTCAAGATGATGAGGCTCAAGAAATAGATGATGGTACAGGTGCTGAGGAGCAATTGGCATACGAAGAGGACGCGGAGGATTTCCACGAAGCTGAAGACGATAATGGTCAAGCAGATGAAGAAAATGCTTGGGACTTGGGTGATGATGACTTGGACATTGGTGATGTTACAGATGGAAATGAAGAATTGGGAGAACTGAACGAGAAAGATGTGCAAGCAGAAGATGCCATTAGCATGTCCACTGAAACAGAATTGTCTAAATGGGTACAGAACTCTAAGCTTGCAGCAATTTTGGTCTCTTCTGGTGCTTTCGATGCTGCAGCTCAAGCTTTAAATAAACAAGCTGGTGTTTACAATTTTGAGCCTTTGAAAGAAAAGTTTATTGATTTGTATGAATCCTCTAAATTGTATATGATGGCCACCCCATCTGAACTCCCATCAATCGAAGGTTTTATTCGTTAYTATGAAGAAGAGCATGCTAAAGTATTGCCTTTTGTTCCAGATATCACCTTTATTAACACCAAAGTTTCAAAAGGGTTCAARTCTTTTAAAGCAAATAAGTTGGAAGAAGCCATTGAAATCTTCCGTGATGTTATTTACACCGTTTGTTTGTTAGCTGTCGAYAATGAAGAAGATGAAGAAAAGGCTTTTGAAGCATTGAAACTGTCCTCTCAATACATTTTGGGGCTGTCTATTGAGTTGACCAGAAGAGCTTTGCCAGCAAGTGATATCAAGAGAAATCTAGAATTGGCTTCTTACTTTACCAAAGTGAAACTTCTTCCAGCCCATAGAATTAATGCTTTGCAAGTTGCTATGACTCAATCTTTCAAAGCAAAGAATTTTGTTCAAGCATCGCATTTTGCGGAAGAGTTGTTAAGCATTGTTACTTCTGGTCCACGTGCTGAACAAGCTACCAAGGTGAAGGCCAAGGCAGACTCGATTGCTAGTGATGCGCAAGAAATTGATTTTGATCCATACGGGACTTTTGATATTTGTCCTGCAACTTACACACCTTTGTACAATGACTCTCCAACTGCTGTTGATCCACTAACTGGCTTGAAATACAAAGCCAGTGAAAAGGGCAAAATTGACAGTATTTCATTAATTTCGAAGATTGGTGCACCAGCTTCTGGGTTGAGAATTCATCTTTAAAAAAAAAAAAMTTGTGAACGAGTACCAAGTGTCTTTGATCGATTATTATCAGGTATATAAATTATAAAAAAAAAAAAGAAAATTAAACACTCTTATCGTATGATTTGTTTAGTAACTCAAGCGAYTCTAATCGTTAATGTTTGAACTCCTTCATATATTCATCCATTGACGCGGATAGTATGTCCAATCCCTTGACCAGCTCCTCGTAAGAGTTTGCATACCCAAGACGAACTGTTCCTGGACATTCAAACGTTTCGCCGGGAACAAGGAGTACTCTCTTGCTTTTGGCCAACCAACATGAAAAATGGTACGTGTCTGAGATCCCTTTGAATTTGAGCAAGCAAACGGAACCACCTTGAGGAACATTGTAAAACTCAGCAAAGTTGTTTTTGCTCAACCATTGCTTCAAGTATGCAAGATTGGTTAAGCATAGTTGGTTGTTTCTTTGCAAAACAGGCTCTTTGTTTCTCAAAACGTATTGGGAGATTTGGTCATCGGCTATCGACACAGATATGGTGTTGTAATGTCTTTTGCTTTTTGCTGCTTTTAAGAACTCAAGATCTTGTGTAACAATCCAGCCCAGTCTCACTCCAGCAAATGCAAAAGCTTTTGACATGGACCCCGTAGAAATACCCTTGGATGACAGTTGCACAATGGATTTTGGAGTCTGCTCAATCGAGTGAAACAATGGTCTATAAACCTCGTCACAAATAACAGTGATACCATGGCGTTCAGCCATTTCTTCGATCTGTTGTAAGGAAGCAGTATCGATGACAGTACCCAGTGGATTGTTTGGATTGTTCAAGATGATGGCTTTGGTGTTGTTCCTGATTAGTTTAGCAAACTCATCTAATGATGGTACAAACCCRTTTTCYTTTYKYAARYGCAACAACTCAACATCAGCACCAAACATTTTTGGAACACTGAATAATTGTTGGTAGGTTGGGGATACGCAAATGACGTGATCTCCTTTACCAAACAACGTGTAATATGTTAGGAAATTTGCTCCAATGGCACCATTTGTAAGCAAAACGTTATCCTTTGTAAATTTGACGTCTTGGTTGGAGTAAAGCCCTGCAATTAGTTCTCGCAAGGGTTCAGTACCGTCAATTACACCATATGTAAACCTGGTGTCAAAATCAAACTCAAATTTCTCTCCACTTATTTTTTCAACCTCGTTAAGGGACAAAGAGTAACAGCAAGTTTCACCAAGGTTGTACTCGATCAATGTTTCGTATTCATCCATGAAGTCTTCAACTTCAAATTTTTCTTGATAAGGCATTGTTAGTTAGTTATCTTTGGGTTTCCTAATTTTTTTGTTTGGGTTAATTGTGRTACTTTGTAAAAGAGAGACATCAGCATATTTGATGGAAATGAAACTACTGAATCAATTATACGTTTAACCAACTATTCCAACTGTGATGAACAGCTCTCGCTACTCTTGGCCTTCTTATAAACAAATTCATTTAGTCTGAGTTTGAATAAATATTAATGACTAATAGTGCTTACTAATTATCATCACCATCATCATCATCATCATCATCTTACCCATCTCATATTTTTAAATCATTAACTGATATCTTTTGAACAGACGTTATATGATAGCTTGATATCCTAGGGAAAGAGAAAGCGACTTTATCTTACTTGCCCCATAGAGGCAAAAGCCACAAAATAAACTCACAACACCCGAGGGAACATCAGTCTACGGGGAAAAAAACGAAACGCGTCATCAACAAATTTTCCGAATTCATACGGCGAAGGCACATATTAGCAAACTTTCGAAGTATTTGTGAAAAGATGCACCATCAATGGACTCCAAACTTATTGTTGAAACCGCTTAATATAATGCTTTAATATAATTCTTTAATATAACCAAGATAACAATTTAAAAGCCAGTTCAGGGGTCCAGGACCTGACCGTTTAGCTAACTGTTTTTTTCATTAGAGAGGAAAGAGTTAAGCTGTAAAATTACTTTCTTATCATATAACCCAAGTGTAAGAAAAAAAAAAAAAAAAACAAAAAAAAAAAAAAAAGTAAAAGTGAAAGGTAAATGTTTTGGTTGAAAATTAAAAAGAAATTGCAAAGGCATTACAAATACAACATCATTTCTCTTCTTTATACTCATCAATTGATTTGGATAGTATCTCCAAACCTTTAGCCACATCATCTTCGGAGTTGGCATAGCCAAGGCGAAGCGTTCCCGGGCACTGGAATGTTTCCCCAGGAACAACCAAAAAACTCTTGTTTTCAGCCAACCAGGTTGCAAACTTTTGGGTGTCAGAAATACCATCAATCTTAATCAAACAAACGGAGCCTCCCTTTGGAAAATCAAGAAACTCAACTTTTTCATTTATCTTTACCCATTGGCTCAAATAATCAAGATTTTTCAAACACAACTGTTTGTTCTTTTGCAAAATTTTCTTCTTGTTTTGCAAAACATATTGAGAAATTTGGTCGTCAATCATTGATATCGAAATGATATTGTAGTGTCTTTTACTTCTTGCTGCTTTCAAGAAATCTGTGTTTTGTGAAACAATCCATCCCAATCTCACACCAGCAAATGCAAACGCTTTTGACATAGACCCTGTTGAAATGCCATCAAAAGATAATTGAGCAACTGATTTTGGAACGCGGTCACTTGAATGAAACAAGGGTCTGTAAACTTCATCACTAATAATTGTTATGCCGTGCTCTTGAGCTACTTTGGTGATTTCCTCCAACAAATCGGTTTCCATAACACTACCTATCGGATTGTTAGGATTGTTCAAAATGAATGCTTTAGTGTTGGGTTTTATAAGCTTCTTAAATTGCTCTACAGATGGTACAAACCCATTTTCCTTTTGCAAACGCAACAACTCAACATCAGCACCAAACATTTTTGGAACACTGAATAATTGTTGGTAGGTTGGGGATACGCAAATGACGTGATCTCCTTTACCAAACAACGTGTAATAAACCAAAAAATTGGCACCAATCCCACCATTAGTAATCAAAACGTTGTCTTTGGTAAACTTTACCTTTTCATCAGAATAAAGATCCGCCACTAACCCACGCAAGTTGTCGGTACCGTCAATAGCACCATAGGTAAATCTGCTGTCGTTGTTGATTTCAAATTTTTCTCCTGTCAACTTGTACACATCATTTAGGGATAACGAATAGCAGCAAGCTTCTGCAAGATTGTAGTCAACCTTAGTCTCGTACTTGTGTGTAAATTCTTCAACTCCAAAACCTTCTTCTAAAACCATTTTTTGTTTTTTTTTTTTGTTTTTTTTTTTTTGTTTTTTTAAAGATTATAGCGCTTTTTGTTGGGTTCTCTGCATTGAACTTTATTTTTGAATGAGGAAAGCAAAAAAAACAAACAGTTGTTGCTAAATAGAAGTACTATACATGTTTATTAAAAACAATACTTATTTGAAATGAATAGGCAAGACCCTTCGTTATTTATATATGCAGCAGTCCTCCGTGTATTATTGGATTTATTCTTCATATTGATCTTTAACCTGACCTTAAGGGGTGGCTTGCTCTTTTCTGACGTTAATAAACCAAGAGTTGTCTCCTTAAGGCATGGTTTTACCACCTTTTATCAATTCAAAAGTTCCCTTAAAAACAACTTTTGAAAGGATGAAAGTAAAAGGTAAACAATGGAAATGGCCAAATTTGAACCTTAAAACACATACTTCTTCCCTTTTACCTCCACAAAATCATCAAAAGTTCTTGGCTCCAGGAGCAAAAACACCTAGGCACATATACCGGTGATGATACCGCGTCCCCGATAAAATAAAGACATGTGACCTCTCTATCACCCAAAGATTTCCAAGTATTTGTTTTTTTTTTTTTTCTTCTTGTTAGCAGGAGCCTTTTCCACGCGTAAACTTGTTAATCAATGTTTTTTTTCATTGATATTAGGTTTAATACACAAGAAAGACTGGAGTTTTGGAAACTTTCCAGGGAGAGAAAAAGGGGGAGGGGAAAGACCATAGAGTATTCATCATTTGCCTCGTGTTTACTCCACATCTTGAACTGTGCAATATTTGACATGACAGGTGAAGTTTTGACATTACAGGTTGGCCATTGTGGTAATCAAATGGGGAAACATTTTTGGTCCAAAATTTTAAATGAGCATGGGATCAACAAAGATGGCAGCAGCAAAATAGACAATGAAGATCTTGCTTCCGCTCGGGAAGATGATCCTTCTGTGTTTTTACGACAAATTGAGACCAACAAGTATACTCCAAGAGCCATATTATTCGATATGGAACCGAGTTCAATAAACGACACGCAAAACACATTACCGGGGCTTTTCGATGAGCGTAATGTATGGATTTCAAAAGACAGTTTGGGAGCAGGAAACGTGTGGGCCGACGGTTATGATTATGGAACACAGCACATAGAAGAGATGATAAATATGATCGACAAAGAGCTTGACTCAACAGACAATTTTGAAGGTTTCCAACTTTTACATTCTGTTGCAGGAGGAACAGGCTCGGGATTGGGATCCCAGCTTTTGGAAATGCTTTCAGACAGATACTATAAAAAACTAACAACAACCTACTCGGTGTTTCCAAGCACCGAATCTGATGTTGTTGTGCAGCCATACAATACAATTTTGACTTTGAGAAGGTTGATCGAAAACAGTGATGCGTGTATTGTTTTTGACAACAATTCTTTGATGAATTTGTCCTCTTGTGTTTTCAGAAACTCAAACACAAGTTTCAACGACGCAAACCAGTTGATAGCCTCGGTAATGTCAGCAACCACAAACAGTTTGAGATTTCCTAGTTACATGTACAGTTCTTTGAGCAGTATATTTTCAACTATCATTCCTTCTCCAAATTTGCATTTTTTGGTTCCCAGTTTTACTCCTTTCACTACAGATTTCATTCCAGAAGCCAAAAATTTCAAAAGAAAAAACTCTTATGACGTGATACTGGACCTATTCGATTCAAAAAACAGTATGTTTTCAGGAGCACAAACACCACTTTTTTTCGAACAGCAACAAGCTTCATACATTGCGGTATGGGATTCTTTGCAAGGAAACGTTGATCAATCTGAGTGTATGAGAGCTCTTTTGAAAGCACAACAGAGAGTAAATTATGTGCCTTGGGGAAGCAAAACCATTAATTTGAACATTGGTAAAAAATCACAGTACAACAAAGGTGGTAATTCAGATTGCGTTACAGGTCTAATGCTAGCCAACAGCACGGGTATCAAACCGATTTTCACCCAGACTTGCAAAAACTTTGATGCGCTTTTCAAAAGAAATGCATTTGTAACGAAATTTGAAAACGGAAAATTATTTGAAGATGGATTTGATGAGTTCAAAATCTCTCGAGAAATAGTCGAAGATGTTATTCAGGAATACACTCTATGTGACAATACCTCGTATTTGGACGACATATTGCTAGGCGACGAGGATGACATGATGGTTGGTATTCATGAAGGGATGCAGATATGAAACCCACTCTCATTTTATTTCTTTGCCCTCCATAGGTTAAGTTTACATGGTTATTAGTTGTATTATATATGTTATTAGATAAAATAAAATAAAATTGTGTTAGTAGCCCAATGAAAAAA
>LPNM01000008.1:955896-970509 GCA_001747045.1 Hanseniaspora osmophila | reverse complement strand
AAAATAAAAAAAAAAAAAAAACAAAAAAAAAACCATTCACATACACCTTTTACTTTTCCTTGGAATTGGCGGTGGAGGACGTTTTTTCAGTTTCAAAGAATCGATGGATACATTCACATTGGGATCCGTATACATATGAGCTAAAGACTCAGTATTGGAATTTTGTTTGGCCAAGAAGACACTATTTGAATCTGAAAAAGATGATACTTCGCTTGCATTGTCATCTGTGACTGTCTTATCTTTTATTGCTAACCATGCAATATCAGATAAACACTTGTTTGCCAACGTTATTGTGCAGTTTTGACATTCGAGTTGGTCAGCATTTTTGGATTCATTATCTATTCTAGTTAGCTGCGTCAAGACTGTTTGAAGATCTTGTTTTCTGTATTCAATTGTTGAAAGTTCTGTGTACTTTAATAACCTATAAAGTAATCTCAAAAATGTGTTTCTCACATACTCTTCACTCGCCGACAAATTGTCAATTTCTCTGATCAAAACATCGGTCAACACTTTCAAGTCATTCAAATAGAAGAAATTCATAACTATATCGCTGTTGGAGGTCAAAACTAAATAGAGGAGCTTGCATATCATGATTTGTAAAGAGCGGTCATTATTAGTTCTGTTGAAAAAAAGAAACAGTAATTCAATAAAAGATTGTGAAACTGATGTGTTTAACAAAAATTTAAAAACTTTGTTTTCGATTTTCTGATCTAGATTGTCGTGGCATTTCTTGTTAAAAATCATGTATTGCTCATTGATAGAAAGAAGAAGCTTGAATTTAGTGTTGTTGAACAAATCCTCTGTGGTGCTTGAAACCATGGTATTCATTAAAAAGAATACAAAAAAATTATCGATCAACTTCAAGTCTTGCTCAGAGCACTTGGAAAATTTGATTATTTGAAACAGTATATCCATTTGGAGTGTAGATATTTTCCGGAAATCATCCATGATTTCATATTCAACATCGTCTAAAGATGAATCTTTTTGGCTCAATTTGGAACTGTCGTCGCCGTATTCAGATAAATACGCAAAGTTGGAATACAAATTGTTGTACAACACCCGAAACCCCTGGTAGTTACAAAGTATGTCTAAGCTAGAGTCCCTCATTTTTATTTCACATAGCAATGCATAACTCACAAAATACTTCAAGTAAGGAGTCTCGACTTCCGCATCCACGTTCATCAAGGACAGCATTTTGCTTATACAGAAGTCTACCTGTTGTTGAAACATCTGTGCCTCCACCAAAATCAACGCCGCTTTGTAGAGCCTCGAGGGCTCTTCCGCAAGATACAACGCATTTTCGTACTCGGAACATTTGGCCAAGTAGGCAACGAGTATCACATTGATTGTGTTTTGTGAGTTAGAATTGCTGACCAAGGCGTGTAGTTCAAGCCATAAATTTGTTCCAAAGCTCATTCGTGGTGATTGGTGGAGTGCCTTTGAATTTTGATACAATATACTGTYGTTATTTTTTTTTTTTTGAAAAGAGGGTTAAAACGTGGCTAATTAAACATTTTGTCAATCTTTTCGCGATAAACGCTTGAAACTCCCATGAATAGTTGCCTGAAAATGTTTTATGAGCGGTTCAATTTAATTTTTTTTGTCGGGCTTTCTCATTTTTATCATGCGGGTGATAAGAGATAAAGGGGCAACAATACTCGGTTAAACACCCATCATATCAAAAATGGCCATATTCGATCTTTATGGGGTGACTCGTAGTGCCAAATTCTAGAAAGAAAGTAAGCGTACAAGATTAACGCTCATGTCCTTAGAGACAATATACCAATGGATTGACCAAGCAGAAGACTATGTGGCTACCAGGTCGTTCTCTAAAGCTGCACAGAAGTATGAGCTTGCTCAAAGAGATATATCAAAAGTACTTGAATCACTAGAACAGGAAAAGACCAAACTAGATGAAAATTTATATCTGGTTGTGCAAGCGCTTGCTGATGAAATAAACTCGAGGCTCTCAAAAATATCCAGATTAAATCAAAAGTTGAACAAGCTACATCAACAATCGAATGATGACAATAAGAGTACAGTCAGACAAGAAAACCCCTTTGCAAACAGTTCCTTGGGCACAGATAATTCCAAAAATATTTTAGACACAGAAGATAAAAACCAGATTTCCGACTTGAATGAGGGCAACGAATTGATGACTCTTGGCGATGCAGTCTTGGATGGCATCATAAATCAGCTATATGCAGGATTAAGTAAGACAATACCGTCCGTTAACAACAGCGCCTTGAAGCGCGAGATCAACAAACACAAAGTTCGCATTGCTTCGCATATTCTCAAGGTTCAAAACGCCCAGAGCTTAAGGGAGCAATTGTTAATAGAGGAGAACAGGGACTTGAAACAGTACTCGGAAAAATTGGCTGCAAGGTGGGAAAGTATGAAAGAAAACACAAAGCAAAAGTGACTGGGAATAGTCCCGCCATGATAATTTAAAATATCTTGTGATGAGCTAGAACTTTCTTTTGTGACAACTATACAACAAATATATTTTTATAAATCACAAAACCAAAACTACAAACAGACATCCAAATTCAGATCTGAAAAAAAATTCAAGCGTTCAAACCGTGAACTATCTCTTCTTTTGTTACCAAATGGCCAATGGTTTCTATATGTGATAATAATTCATCAATATTGGATGACCATTCATTCAATAATTCGCTAGAATTTTTTGGTTTCTCAAAATTAACAATTTTCAAAGGCCTGTTGATTTTTGCATATATGATTCCCTGGTTGACCAAATCGCTGATAAATTGTTCTGTTTGGCTTTCTTGTAAATCTAGCAACTCGTTTAATCTACCTAGTTTGATTCTGGTGTAATACTGTGAAATCACTCTCAAGTTATGCTCAATGACTCTTTTGTACAAGTCATCCCAATGTTTGGTTTGCTTAAATGCCAATATTTCTTCATCGATTGTACTCAAAACGGAAGAATACTCGCTTTTCAATGCCGGCCATCTCATCAATTCTGGTGTAGTAAACAATTTTATTAGAGATTCTTGAGGCTCCAACTTTTTCAAGTTGTTATCTAGCTGAACTTTATGAACCAAATCATTTTGCAAGTTGCCATATGGTGCCAAAATCAAAAAGTAGACTGCAGAGCTCAATGTTTTACTCCATACGACAGAATCTTTTTTGATTGATGGTGTATTGTAAATTTCTAAATAATACTGCGCAATTGTTAGATAATCATTAGAGTGCATAGCGTTCTTCACCAATAGTTTGTAATATTCAATTTTCAATGTTTCGTATTTAGGGTTTTGAAAAGTTTTCTTTAAAATCTTTCTTGACAAAATTGTTGCTTGCTGATGATCTCCCTTCAAAATACTCAARTCCATTTGCTCCAAAATAAAATCAATCTTTTCAYTCATATCCATAGAGCCGTATGTTTCCACTTGCAATTCGCATAGCAAGTCACAAGCCTCATCGATTTTTCCCTCCTCTCTTTTAATGTGAGTAAGGTCTCTAGTGACTCTAGYTCTTTCCACTTCAACAAAAATTTTGTTCGCAGTAACAGTTCTGATGTTTTCAATACTCTTAATCTTGGTGTCACGATCTTTCAATTTTTCCAAATGCACCATGATGCGTTGAACCATGGTTTGAATGGAAACCTTCATCTGTCCATGCTTTTTGGACAAGACCTGCAATTGCTCATCCAGCAACGGCCAGTCATTGTGAGCGGCCAAAAGGTCTACTATCTCCACTAAAACCTTTTTAGATGACGCCAAGTCTGAAGCTTGTCTGGTTTTTTTTTCCAAAGCCARCAATTTGGTCAAGGCTTCTTTATAATCATTGATACCTAGCGACTGAATGTTTGGAAGTTCCTCATCCAAAATTTTTGTATAGTCTTTCTCAGCTTTGATTGGCGCGTCTCTGGACATTTTGTTGTTTGACTCTTTGAGTTTCTTTTTCGATGAATGTTCTCACTTATATCTCGAGTGTCTATTGGCCTTGTTCTAAATGTTGCCACCCTTAGTCAAAATCAGAGAAACAAAGTTGTTGGTGTTTTTTCGGGGGGTTTTCTTCTCATGAAAAAAAAAAAAACAATTTCGGTCTCACCAAACCTCCAAATCTGTATTCCGAACTATCAATCCGAAAAAAAAAAAAAACATTTCTTTTTCATGACACTGCAAGACATCAAACCTTGCAATGAMGAAACACGTTTCAAAGATGATTYYGCTCGATGAGGTTGATGTTCTTTTCGCTTACACTTTACACAACTTCCAACGTGATAGCTAAAGCCATTGAGCCCAAACAAACAAACTTCTATACCCTGCTCACAAAATCTAGTGATCAAAAAAATGGCCGGTTCGCAGTTGAAAAAATTGAAGGAAGCCTTGAAGGCAAATGGTTTGTCTGGTCCTGTTCAGCAAAACAAAAAGGGCAGAGGCAAAAAGGGYAAACAGTCCAGGGAATACGACAGGGAAGAAAGACAGAGAGTTATCAGTAGAATCAGAGAAGAGTTCAATCCTTTTGACATCAAAACAAACAGAAACAAACACGGGCCTGCAAATGATGAAGGAACAAACAACAAATCTACAAAAATTGCAGTAGGGAAACCTGGAATCTCCAAACAAGTTGGTGAAGAGCAAAGACAGCAAGTTTATTCTGCAAAAAAAGGTTCCAAGGGGAAAGCCAGTGCTTTTATTGATAAGCGTTTTGGTGAAAGAAACAAAGCTTTGACTGATGAAGAAAAAATGTTAGAGCGTTTCACCAGGGAAAGACAACATGAATCTGCAAAAAAAAGATCTTTGTTTGACTTGGAAGACGAAGGTTCTGATTCGAACGAYTTTGAAAATGACACAGATATGTACGGAACTAAGCTTACTCATTACGGGCAATCTTTGTCGTTTGAAGATGACTTTCAGGAAGATGACTTGGGTGCAGATGAACCTATGACAAGCAGAAAGAGAGTCTCTTTTGATCAAGCTGGCGATTCAGAACTTGAGCCATCTCAAGAGCCTCAAAGAAAGAAAACGAAAGCTGAAGTTATGCAAGAAGTCATTGCAAAATCTAAATTCTACAAACATGAAAGACAAAAAAAGCAAGAAGAACTTTTAGATCAAATTCAAGATTTGGATGACAATTTTGATGATTTGGTTTCAGAACTACAAAAAATTCCAAAAAAACAGCTTCAGCCATCATCCAAATTTGTGGATCAAGCTAAAGCCGTTGAGGAGGGTTTTAAAGATTACGACCTGAAAGTTAAAGAGTTAGGTTTGGAAAAGAGAGCTGCTCCAAGTGAGAGAACTAAAACGGAAGAAGAGCTTCAAAAGGAGAAAGACGACCAAATGAAAAAACTAGAGCAAGATMGAACTAACAGAATGAATGGTATCTTTGAGTATGACGGTGCTGAAGAGCATGAAGAAGCTGTAGACGTTGAGAAATTGGACGATGGTTTTTGGGGCGACAGCGAAGAGGAGCTGGAAATGGAAGATGCAAACATTCCTGATTCTGAAGATGACGTTCACTTTTCCGACGAAGATCAAACCACCGAAGGTGCATCTTCCCATAAAGCTAGAAGTATTCCATCTGTTCCTTGTCCACAAATGCATGCTGAATTATTGACCTTTTTAGAAAGTTATCCAACAGAGGAACATGTTTCACTGATAAAAAGAGTTATAAGAACATATCAGCCAAAACTAGCTGAAGGTAACAAACAAAAGCTAGACACATTTACAGGAGTTCTTCTCAGACACATCATGTTTTTGGCTAGCAAGGACTATTCAAACGATTTGCAGACTTTTGAGTCTGTGCAAAACTCTTTAATCTCCATTTTGAAATTGCTTTCTGAAAAGTATAACAGAGGGTTAACTGAAAGCTGTAGAGAGATTATTGAAGAAATTCAAGCAAGATATGAGGAAGAAGGGTTTGAAGGCCTTGACCCGGGTGTTTTAATTTTTTTCAGTATTGTTGGATACTTGTTCTCAACCTCTGATCATTACCATCTAGTTGTTACGCCTTGCAACATTTTGATGGGTGAATTTTTGGACCAATCCGTTTACACTTTGACAAATATGAAACCCCTTATTTTTAGCACTATTTTGAGTAATGTTGCTGTAAAGTACCAAAATTTGTCTAAAAGATATTTCCCGGAGGTTTCTTATTTCCTTGTCAAGAGCTTGAATAWTCTTTTGCCGTTGGTCTCTAATTTTGAATATGAAAAACAAAACACAGGTTGCTTACCAATCCATTCTTTGTTTCAAACAAGCTATTCTGTTTCCACAAGCGCTTTGTTGCTACGTAATCAACTAAACTTGGTGAGTTTGTTGATCACTGGGTTTTGGAGGGATTTGAGCGCTTTTCCAGAAATTTTGTTGCCTTTCCAAGCGTTATTTGAAAAACATTTGGAAAACAAGCACGTTAGTGAAATTTCKGAAAAAATAACAAAAYTATTGAAATTCAATATTCACAATCCATTGACATTGCAGAATCACAAACCTTTGGCAATTCCAACATATGCACCAAAATACGAGGAAAACTACAATCCAGAAAAGAAATCATACAGCACTGATAGAACGAAGAACGAGATTGACAAGATGAAAGCCCAATTGAAGAAAGAACGTAAATTTACAATGAAAGAACTRAGAAAAGATGCTAAATTTGAAGCAAGACAACAAATCGACGAAAAGAAAAAATCGTATAAAGACTATCATTCTAAGATGGCAAGAATTGTCAACACCATCAATACCGAAGAAGGTGCCGAAAAGAATAAGTACGAGAGAGAAAGGAAGTTGCGTACTGGTAAAAAATAAGAGTGTGTATCTGCTTAGGAATCAAATATCTCTCAAAGTTTTCTCTTAATTTGACATTGTATATTAGTTATATATATGTRTATATATATATATATATATGCATATAGGCAACAATTACCGACCAACGTCTGCATCTTTGTAATATTGTTTGAGTAAACCTAAAACACGCTTGGTGTTAGTTTCTTGATCCACATTACCACGTCCTTGATAAATGCTATGGTCGGCCATGTTGTGGTTTTGATTTGTATGATTGTTGTAGCCGGTTGTATTTGGACCAAAGTTAGGATCAGTAATGATTGATGAAGGTTGATCTTGGTATGACGAGCTTTGGTTGATCAAAGAGTCAGACTCAAACAAGTTTGGACGTCTTTGTTTCCCAAAGCCCTGCTGAGTTTCACCAAACTTGCTTCCTTGGTTCAAATTGGCAAGTCCACGGTCTTCATTTGAAGACTTGTGTCCCAATCTGGATTGTTGTCCTAAATTGTGGGAGCTCGAATTTGGAGACAGACTTTCAGTTGGACGCAAGCCATTCTCTGCAGTGAGCAATTGCGAGCGTTTCATATTATTGGAAAATCCAAATTGTTTTTTCCACGTGTAATTTCCGTTCAATTCAACGTGTCTTGGAATGGCTGTTTTTCCAACATTGTTTTCAACATTAGAATAATTGTCAACAAAATGGATGTAGGATTGCATTATCTTATCATTTATTTCCTCATTATCATGTTTATCGTCCTGCTCAATTTCATATTTTATCTTTTGTTTTGCAGGCTTATTATTAATTTCAGTGTTGTCTTGCATTCCGGGATTACTTTCATACCGTTTCTTAAGTATTGTTCTTATGCTCTGCTTTTTCTGCCCTTTTGTGAATTTTCTGGATTTCCCATCACTGATTCCATCGGAATTGAGAGTATCATTTTCTTTATCAAAAACGGCGTACTTGCAAACGTATCCTAATCCATCAACATAGATTGATACATTTCGGAAAAAATCCACAATTTCATCGCTCTTGGAGGGTAGTTTAAACCACAAGATAAATGGAGTGACAAGAAGGCTACTCAATTCTTTTAACAAAACCACAAGCTTCAAATCATACAAGCGGCAAAAATCATCCCGAACATATTGAGTATGCAACTTGTTTTCCCATTTTTTTGGCTGATAGTGTGTGTATTTGACCAACTCCAGCATATACAATTCCGGATCGAAAACTTTATATTGATCACTGATTGAACTCTTGCAAACAGTGTATACGGTACCAAATATCGACAAGTAAAACAAAACGGACTTGTCTTTTGAGATTTCAAAATTCAAAAAGTTTTCTGAATCAAAAAACAAGGTAAATATTGCCAATATGGCTACAAATGAACCGGTAATAAACGCGATAAATTTTAATATCAAGTTTTTGAATTCGTTTGGGAATTGGTTGACATAATCGTCAGCAATCTCAATGCTCAACCCTAACCTTTTCTGAAACAAATGATAAAGCTCATTGTACTCTCGCAATTTCCACTCTGCTCTCAAAGTGTATTGTCTTGTACTAATTGCTCCCGGCGTTGATTTGTACTCATGGAAATATCTAAAAAAGTATAACAAAACAAAGTAAGAAACGAGAATTGGAGATAATATAATGTTGAGGAATCCTGCAACCATAAACCTTTTTTTCAATTCGGCAATTAGCTTGGTTCGTTGAGACTTTTTAAGAAAATAATGCTTCAAATATCCTTGTTCGTTGAAAGCATAGCCGATAATGCAAAGGTTGATGTTCCATTCCAAAGTTTTCGTTAAATTTGAAGATAGATTGATCGAACGTGCGGTTGGTGGCAAAAACCTTAAGGAAAGCGGAACGTTGAGGTCTAGGTCCAAGATTTTWGCATTGAAAAGTGCAATCAAATAATTTTCTTTCCGCATAATCCTGTTTGCAATGTCGTGAGCGTTTATTCTGTTTTTTGCTTTTATTTCATGTACATTTGCTGTCAATGCGTTTGAGTCCTTCAAGTCCATTATTTTAGACACAATATTTTGCCACGAAATAGTTTGTAGTTCCAGATCATCTATTTCTAGTAAGTAGCTGAAAAAATCATGAATTTCCAAAAGCTCCTTGTAGTCGTTGTATATTGTGATTAGTTTCAACACAACATAAAGCATGCAAAGATATATCAAAAATTTGGTACCATTTGTCATGGAATTTTTGTAACATTGTTCCACAACAATATCCTGGAGCTTTTGTGCTTGATGGAATTTTGAGTAATCTATGCAATTTGTGGAAAATGTTCCAAAAAAAGTTATAAATATCAAGGTGAACAAATTCAAAAACTTTTCCACCAATATGCACTTGAAACCACTTCCTAGATAGTAATTGTAAACTTTGATCAAAAACAAGTCCAAGTTTTCGATATTCGCCCATTTCCATAACGCTTTTTCTTTCTTACTTAGCGAGATAATATTCTGCCTCATGGTGGCTGTGTATGCGGGCTGTACATAATCTTTTTGCCCATTTTGATTTGATTCTAGATCAATGTTTGAGTAGTTGTCATTCATGTTTCCAGGCGTTGGAAAGTTAGACTTTTTGCGGAAAAGAAAACTTTTTTGGATATCATTTGTCTCTTGCTTTGGTAAATTATTTTGAAACAGTTTCTTTTTATTTATATTATTGTTGGGTTTGGGTAACCCGAAGGGTGAACCATCCATACTGAGTCCATTACTAATACTATAATTGGTATTCATGCTCTTTTTCTTTTCCTGATCTGTGTCTTGTCCCTCTTGTCCCTGTTTTTGTTTCTTATCCGTTGTACCATCATCATTAGTATCCAAAGTGTGGATGTTTGCTCTAAAGTATTTCATAGAGTCATTATCACTTTGCTCATCGTGTTCATCATTATCATCATCCTCTACTTCTACTTCTAATTCTACTTCTTGATCTGTTTCATCTTTTGCTTGCTCGTCTTGTTCTTCCCCAGACTCACTAGAGCTAGAAGTTTCTTGATCAGATTCTATCATCCGATCCGTAGCAAAATGTTGTGTTATCAGATTGTCATCTAAAGTGGATTGCATGGAACTATTGCTTTCACTTAAAGAGTTTAACGCTATACTATCGGCACTTTCAAAATTAGCATTGTTTAAATGTTGTATGTTTATTCTTGCACTGTCGCTCTCATCATCTGTTGGTTTAGTTTTATTGAATATCCCGGATAAAAAAGTGTTTCTGTTGGTACTTTGTACTTGTTCTTTTTGTGAACTGCTTCGACTTTCATCATTTTTCGAAAACATAATTGAAGAACTATCCATTGGTGTTACAACAGTCTATGGAGCTCTGTTCTTTTACGTCATTCAAAAAGGGAGTTACCAAAATTTCTCAAGGTCCAAAAAAAAAAAAAGCTGCTCTAAATGCTATTAGAATGTGTTTATTCTTTTTCAACTTGTAGAAAACAGAGCTCCTTATCGTTAAAAGTTGTAATATCCACCATTTTTTTTTATTTCCCGTACTATGGGCAGTATAGATTTTAGGGTATTTTTGTGTAATAATAACATAATGAAAACTTAAGTTTGTTCGGGCTGTGAAAAAAAAATTCAATTTACCAAAATTCTGATGTCCAACTTGATAGCCTTTTTTTTCGGTATGTATTGTCCGAATATTCTTTTCTTTGTTTACTTTTGGAGTACAAATATTACCAYTYAGCTTCAAGAGGTCAAGTAAATCAACAAAGAGACACTAAATCTAAGATTATTAAACTTGAAATTCAAATACAAACAATTCATGAAACAAAAGTTTAAATAAAGAGCTCATTATTTGAAGATGACACACACACACACCGGACCATGTTGTTTGCTAGAAGCACGATTATGCTCGAATCAAGTATTTTTTTTGTGCTAGCAAGATTGGCTCACGAAAAGCGCTGCAAAACTAATTTGGTTCGTGTTCCATWAATGTTGGTGCCGTTGAAACACGTTGCTTGCGAAAGTACTATGTATGTGCCGAGTGCATTTGAATTGAAAAAAACATAACTTGTCAAAAAAGTTTTCAATCCCCGTTTAACTAATGAAAATATGCTATCAGTTACCTTTGGTRAGAGAGTTATGAATAAATGATATTTGAAATTGATAATATTTAGATAAGTGATGAAATATATTGATTGTAAACAATAACCAGCATGTAAGAAGCTGAATTATTTGATAAAGTTTACCAAATACCTCCAATTGCTCATGCAAGTCTGACTTAGGTATATGGGTTTTTTATTTATTTATTTTTGACCTCGTTTTTTTTCATTCGAGGTTTTTCTTTTATTTTATGAATTATTTTAATCTCCTGTGCATATTTATTTTGTGCGATAGTTTCACTGTAGAATGTAAAGTAGCATACGAAATTATAAACGGAAATGAAAAAAAAAAAAAGTTTTTAATGTGACTTTTTTCGAAAGCCTTTTTTTTTTTTTTTTATGAAAAAAATTTAATTAAACAGATATCGGTTCAAATATATTTTTTTATTATTATTATTGCAAATACGTCTACGTTATTAAGCTACCCTACTGGTTTTTCTAGTGGGGGTTTGATAATTTTTTTTTTTTTTCTTTTTTACCAAATGCAAGGATCACAAAATAAGGTTTAGCTGTTTTCTATTGTCTTAAAGACAGTACTTGTTCTTTTTTAGATATTTGAAAAAAAAAAAAAAAATCTATCGGATTGAACCGAAAGGAAAAGCTTGCAGAGTGTCTTATTTAGTAGGAGTCATTCATTAATGACTATAGAATAATCATATAGTATGGTTTTTTTTCTTTCTTATTTTTTTTCTTTCTTACTTTTTTTGTTTTTTTTTTGCTTCTGACTGGGAAATCTTCTCCTGTTCTTGCTTTTAACGGAGCAAGTTGACATATTGATTATTCAGTACACAAGACAGGATAGGCAGCACAAAATTACAAAATTACAAGTTTTTGTTCAACAAACTAATGCAGGAATAAACGAGAAAAGGCAGAGCATGTAAAAAAAAAAAAAAAGCTCTCACAAGAACGGAAAACTGTGTAAACTCTGAGCTTCGTTTCAAATGCAGCACAACAAAACATAGTGCCTAAGGCTTTCTCKCTCGGTTCGTGAACCATTTGAAAAATATATAAAAAAATTAAACAATTTAACTTTGTCAAATTGTTTTTTCTTTTTTTTTTGAAGGGAACCTGCAGAAAACCTGTTTACAGGCAATACCTGCACGATAATAATCACAAGTGCTGGAAATTGACTATTTTCACTCATCAAATACTGCTTGATTAGTAGGTTGCTGGAATTTAGGCTCCAAAATCTTGGGTTTGATGTTTTCATTCTTGTACTTTTTTWTATTATTTTTGCTGTGCGTGTTTACTCAACTTATAGATATTGTGGTGGATATCTTATTACTGTGGTGTTAAATTCTAAATTTTTTCACTCTTTTTTGTTCTGCTTTTCTATTGTTTCTACTGTTTTCCGGTTTTTTTTTTTTTTATTCTTTTTTTATTTTACTTATAAATGTAGGTATCTGGATTTTCATTCAGGATACAATCATTATTGACATAATTTTTGATTTGTCGGTTTTGTATGTTTGTGGGACAAATTCTAGGATTCAACAAATAAATGAGACTGATTGGGTTAACAAAAACTGTTTTAATGCATTGGGCCTATATCTATTTTGTTGCCTAGGCTTTGTCTAATTTAGCTATGACAATCTGTCATCCTTGTTGATACAATAGTGCCAATCTTTTTTTTTTTTTTTTGTTTTGTTTTTGTAATTATGTGCGTTTTTTCTTTTATTATGTTTTAGGCCCATATCTTTGCTTGTCAAAGGTACAAGTATCCTTTTCTTCATTGTTGTTGAGAACCATGTGTGTTGATAGGAAAATTTCTTTTGTGATTTTTGTTTCCACGTATATAAAAAACTAGAATGCAAACCAACACGTTTAAAAGATCTCGACACTTTCTTGAAATTAATACAAGAGTCATGTTCTGTTTGAAAAATCTTGAATTACTGGACACAAATGTTTGGAAATTCATGATAATATGTATATGTGTGACTTTTACCTTTGCTGGTCCAACCTAAATTATTCAATTCCAAAAAAAAAAGATAATACACGCTGAAATTACAGAAAACACGGTTTCGCAGCAAAGGTCATATTATGTACCCTGTTGATAGTACAAATAAATTCACTAATCATCAATCCCCTTCCAACGGCTTATTAACAACTGCTCAATGTTCTTATGATATCAATTCTCTAACCAAAAATACAAGTTATAATACCCAAAAAAATATCGATTTCACAAAAACAAATACAAATACAAATACAAATACAATCAACAACAAAAACAGCACAAAACGTCTGGATAACATATATCCTTCAGAGATCACCGAGGTTGATTTAACAAAAGGGGTTCCAACACCTCAATCCTCTCCGATGATGGGTGCATGGCACGATTTGACCTCACTAAATGACTGTTCAAGCACTTCTAAACCAATTTCACAATATAATTCAGAGCGCAAAAGAAGCTCTGTCTACGATCTGAGCACTATTTTGAATCATGCATACGATGAAAACCATTCAATAGCAACAGAGCCCTGTTTACTCGACTCTTTACAAGACGAAAACAAACTACACAAAAAGATTGAAACTTTGAGTGAAGAAAAAGATGCTAAAAGATGCTGTTGTAAGCAAGCAAATAAAAAAAAGATAATTGTCAAACCACAAAACCCATTTATTTTGTTTAGGCACAATTTCCAAAAAATTTTAACAAAATATATCACACTGGAAGATGAATATTCACAGAAGCACAAAAGAGAAACTGAAAATAATTTTTTTGTCGAGCTGGACTCAACAAAAAAATTGTTCACTTCTGAGGAGCTAGAAAATTGTTGTTTTAAAAATCTGTTTGAGCTGGATTTCATAACGCATGAATGCCTATACGAAAACGTGAATTTTGTATCCGAGAATAGTGAAAAATTAAATATCTCCTCAAGTCTTGCGAAAAGAAAAAACAAAACACAAGAGTTAAGCCAACAAGCCCCAAAAATAAAAGTGTCCAAGATTTCTCAGTTTGCTTCAAAAAAATGGCTAGCAATATCACCAAAAACTAAATTATATTGGAAAACACTAGCAAATGATGCCAAAAAGGAGTATGAATTGAAACATGGGTATTTTGGAAACGGTCAYAGAGTGAAAAAAATTGATGCATCCATTCTGAAAAACAACAGTTTGAGTGGAAGGAAAAATAACTCGATTCAACAAATTGATCTGGTTGATAATGCAACAGTTCAAAATAAGTTTGAGCTATGTGCTTTTTGTAAAAAACAGCTTGAATTAAACCCAAACGTAACAAGGTCTACCAGTTGGAACCAGGTTTATTACGAAGTTCAAAAGACAACAATCAATATCAAAGAGATTATGGAAAAAAATAACATTCCAAACGATTTGGGACTATCATTGCAAAACTATGACCCCACCCAAAGGTTTGTGTTTACTTCAAACAAGGCACCAACTAGTAATCAAGTAAATAGGCGTAATGCAGTTGCAGAGCATGAAATATTGCAGAATACGAGCAAAAAGGGATACACGTTTGTGGATGTTTCAAAGACTTTTTTGGAAACGGAAGACCAGATGCATGAAACCTTCACAAAACAGGAAATGGAAAGTAGCATTTTGACCGATTACCTAAATGGAATCACAATACAGCGCAACACGCAACACCAATGATCTTTAAGGATAATGTTTTGAACTTCCATGCGCTGAAATTTCACATAGCTAACTACCTCCTATATAAAAATTTATAACATTTTGCTAATCATCAACCCAAAGTTTTGCAACTTATCACAAACCATGGTTTACTTCATAGAGTTACG